>JBAGKK010487919.1:0-36005 GCA_037177015.1 Euceroptres primus
ATATATAATCTAATTGTTCCTAAATTTTAACTTTAGTTACATAATCTAACTTTTTAAGAATGTTTCTGAAAAAGGAACTTTAAAGTCTTACATTTTATAGTCCTTTGGAATTCCGTGTAACATTTTTCTCACGTCAGTTCACGCTTCCTGAATGAAGAAGGCAGTCAGAGAATCTTCTATCTGCATTTCAGTCTCTTCACGATAGAAAAGGAGTAATTTTTTGTGTCGAGAATAAATACTTCGTGAAAAGAGATCTAATCCCAGACAAAGGAAAAAGGAACTCCCGAATTGTTTTCAAAAGAATGATGAGGATTGAAATCTTATCAGTATTTTATTATGATTGTTTAAATGCACTTTGCTGTATTTTTATACTTCGAATCTTTCTATTTTATTAATTTTATATCAATTTTGTACATCTCTTGGAAATTTGTTGTCTGTTTCCTATTTAAAAAAATCGATTTAATAAATAGAATTCCATAAATTTTAGAAACTGTTAAATATAATTAAAAAGATATTCTTATTTTGGTAAATAACAAATTTGGACGATTCAGTATAAAAATTTGAAAAATTATTTTTATAATTAGTTGCAGTGTTGGGTAAGTTACTCTATTAAAAAGTTACAGTTCCTTTTTTAAAAAAGTATCTAGTTACAGATACAGTTCCTTTTTTAAAAAAGTATCTAGATATAGTTACAGATATTAGAGAAAGTAACTTAAGTTCCTTTTAAAGTTACTTGAAATTGTAGCTCTCCCCCCCTCAAATTAAAAAATATTTGAAACAGATAGACATCGGTTAAAATAAAAAGTACGCGATATGTATTGGCAAGTGAACAATATATTAATTTGAAATAAAATTACAAAAATTGATATTTGTTATTGAAAGGAAATTATGCAAAAAATACAAAGTAACTTAAAAGTAACTATAAAATTAAAGTTACTGCAAAAATAGTAACTAAGGTATGTTACAGTTACTTTTTTTCAAAAGTAACTTATCTTTTTAAGTAACTTAGATTCTTGTACCTAGATACTACCCAACACTGATTAGTTAACAAGATTTATCAACTTTTTTATTATTAATAATACTTTAAAAATAATAAAACTACCTATAAGAAACAAAATAAGAGAAAGATGATTCAAATATTCTCCTTCTCGAATATATTAAATACATTTTATTCGATTCGAAAACTCCGGAAGCTGACTAACCAGTCTTCAAATGAAACAGGACTTATTCTTCTGAACCGGTTGTAGAAAATCATGATCAAATTCTTTGAGAAGTCCAGTCAAATTAACTTTTAAAATAAGTATCCATTCCTAAATTTGAAACTTACATAAATTTTTTAGTATCATTTTAATTAAATTAATAATTGGGCCAACGGCGGCCAACTAATAATCAAACAAAACTCTATTTTCTTGAAGTATCTGTTTCAAATTATATTTGATGATTCTTTTTTTTATTTTTACATTTGTAATTGCTGTTTTTTAAAATAAATTACCGATTATTTATTTTTTTATATTTGTATATTATGTTAACTAATTCTTTATTTCTTTTTTTTCTTTTTTAGGCATAGAAGATAATGCTATATTTAAGAAAATATTTTGACCATTGCTTTGTTGCTCTACATTTTAAATTGCGTCTCTTAACTGCGACAACCTTAATTAATTATTTGCCATGAAGGCATTTCTCGAACAATCTATTAATTCATCAGCCACCAAGTAAACCGAAGAAGGAGTTTTACAAACGTCATCGCAATGTATTAATTAACCTTCGAACTAATTTTATTTCGTATCTGTTCCTATTTTTCTGTAGTGCGCAGAAAATCTCTCAATTCGTATCAAACCACATGAATATTTTTTTTTAGGAAATTACATTCAACCCAATTTGGTTCATTATCATGCAGATTAATTCTGCAACCAAAGTTAGTATCACGAAAGGTTGATAAGATACCGCTATTTTTTATGAACTGCTGTTAAATCAATTTTGTTTTAGGTTTTAAAAATCAGAGTCAAATCTTCCAAGCTTTTCATTCATCAAGATATTTCTTTTTAATTGATTCCCACTAGAACAAAAATTGTCTTCCCATGGAATTTAATTTGTAATTAGAAAAAGCAGAAAAAATACTTTTTTTATTTTGGAAAATAAATATAAAATAAACATATAATTTTAATGAAATAGAATTCAAACTATGAAAACGAGCCAAATTTGTTTAGATCAATTTTCATAATATTGGGAAAAATAGAAATGTAATGGAAGGAAATTAAAAAAAAATATATTTGAATCCTATCAGGAATAAACTCCAGAAAAATTACTCTCATACCGATGAGCCCATTCGCTTTTATCGACCATTACTAATAACACAGTACACTTTGGTACACTGCATTTTGTTTTAGCATTCGCATTTACCAGTCGAGACTAGAGCGAAGTCTAGAGTTGAAAAGACCTTTTGCTCATGGTAAAGCAGGAGCTTTTCTTCTTTATAGAGGCCCCATTGGACCCTTCTTCGAGGATCTTGATGCCCATTGGTCGTAGCTGCGCCTATGTAATTCTCGAGTTCACGTACCTGATTCTCCCTCCGGCTTTGAAATTCATCCTCCACGTGAAAATTGTCAGCGTGGTGGAGAAATCGACAGTCCAACCGCGACAGCGACCGGCTTCAACCGGCATAGTTTGTGATCCTTGAACACGAGCTCTTCGACAAATTATCCTTTTTGAAAAGTGCTTTTTCATTTCAAAATACATTCGATAATTTACGAGAATTTTCGCTTAAATTCTGTGAATTGTGGTTTCCAAAATGGGTGGTTACTGTATTTTTCAGACTCGTACTGGTTTCAAAATGGTTATAGTGATTGCTAAAGTTTATTATGAAATCAGCTTACAAATTCACACTTTTTTTATGCAGGGAATTCTGTGGGAAAAAAATTAATTTTGGTGTGAATTTATTATTTGGCTTTTAATTTTTGTTATATATCTGAATTCATTGTAGTTTTTTGGAGCCAGAAGCAAAAGAAAAGAAAATTTTGGATCAGAATTCAGTATAGCTTTTGGGGTAAGAAGGTAAAAAAATTTAATTGAAAATCTCTTATTATTTGAATAAAAAATACCACTCCAAGTATCAGCAAAAATAAATCTCCTACAATTTGAATAAAAAGTATCACTCCAAGCATCAGCAAAAATAAATTTCTTCTCTCTGGTTGAATTTTATTGTACTCTGAAAAAAGTTGTCTAATTTAAAATGCTTGAATCTCTGAATCAAAAGGAATTAATTTTAACTCGAGTAATTCTGGTCCTGGGATTTTTTCTTCTTTTCTGGTTCCAAGGAGCTGAAACCCAATAACGAATGTATCAAGAACGCCCACGAGAGATAATCTCGAAATCGTCTTTTTTCAGTCTCTGTTATGAAGCAAAAGGAATTCAGAGTTTCGAAATGTAACCCGACTTGACACTGATGAATGCCCTTCTGTATGCAGGTTCACGAGGCATCGACCTTATTAGTCTTGAACTTTTTAGAAAAGAAGGCATTCATCAACATGTACTCAAATCTTGAATCATCCAGGTATTCAAATAGAGACTCAAAAACTAAAACGTGAAAGTCGAAATGAGTATCTTTTGATTGTAACTTGTCAAAGATTAGGAGCAAAGACGAAATAGAAAAGGAAATCGGAAAGTCCAAGAAGAAGTTGCTTTCCCAAGGTTTTCCGGTGTTGGAAATAGAAATACCTGCTTCGAAAGTTAGAAAAACAGAATAGATTAATAATATTTCTCTCATAATCTGAGTATCTTATGGAATTTTATAGGACCATCGAAAATTGAAAACATGATTGCTTCGCCTTTCTAGATAAGAAGTTAATAAATACTTCTAAGTTTAGTTTCCTCGTTCGGATAAGAAGACTTTCTCAGGATATTTCTCGTGCTGTCAAACCCTTGGGGGGAATTAGACATTCCTTTGAAATCCCTCTTTGTCCTTTTGGACCTGAGGCAGGAATTTTTCCCATCATACCTGTGGGAACAATTTTGGAATTGAAAAAGTTTATTTTTATAAATTATAATAAACCCCAATTGATATTTCTATTTTAATTACAATTGTTGTAAAACTCTAAAATTCTTTATTGACAATCGAATTATGTTTGATTGAAATAGTCTAGAAGAAAAATCCCTTTTTTAAAGTCGTAAGAATTGAAAAAAAATGTTTTATTTTTTCCGATTCGAAATTTTCATTAATCCCTTTTTTAGTTATTGTCTATTAAAAGTGAAAAGAATTTATTTTCTAAATAGAATTTTTTAATTTAATAGTTATTGACGATTTGAATGTAGCATGTAACTTTTGCAAAGTGCTCGACCTTGAAACTTCTGCCCTCGCACGAGGGCGTTTTTCGACAATGCACAGGGTGCAACGTGCCATAAAGCAGCTGCCGATCTTGATTCATGTTCAGGTTGGGTGCCTCTCCCCCTTCCCCATCGTTCTTCTTTTATGGACTTCCACAATAAATTCAACATATTTTAGGACTTTCTCCATTGGCTTTAAAGTCTGAAATGTCAACTGTTAAAATTTTTATTAAAACTCACACGAAATATTTATAAATTTCAAATTAGCAAAGAGCAGGTCAAACGTCTGTTTTCGGGTAAAATTTTCTGATTTCTAATTTTTATCATCACAATTCATTGTATTATTTTCTTTCTTGGAGAAAGAATTAAAGGAAAATAAAAATTGGGGTTGGAATTTGCTCTAGTTTTTTTTTGGAGTTTTAGGAAGAAATTTGTATTGCTGATTTGATAAAATATTTTCAATCATCGACTGGGTTACTTGACACTGATAAAACCATCAATTACAGCATCGAAAGACAATCAGATTCTCAATTTGATGACCGTACAAGGCACAAGATAGACTCAATGATCTGTTTATCAAGTGGACGTTCGTTAGCCTCTATTAAAGTATGGCTAAGGGAATTCTAGACTGGCTAGTTGGTCATTTAAGAAACACAGTCTAGTCACGATGTTTAAGTCTAATGAAAAAAATGCACGATACTCTTGTCAGGCAATTTATTTAACTTATCATTTAAAAGCATTTTTGAAAGAGAACAATTTTCTTAAACCGAAATAAACTTTAATTTCAATTTTCAACTAACTTATTCCCTTGCTATAGAAGTAGATTTCATGAAGAAAACCTGAATTAAAAAAAAAAAGATAATGGAAGCAACTGAGCTAATTTGAATTAATGAGGCTGAGTTAAACAGAATCGTAATTAAATATAATAATTAAAAATGAAAATATTAGAGATTCCAGTCTTATTTTAAATACCAGGTAATTCGCGAGGCATCTTGTGCATATTAGTTGTCTGGTTTATTTTCTAGTTCTGAGGCAAGAGGTTAATTTTATTCCATGAGAAATTTGCATTTTTAATCAATTATTTTTAAAGCTATCACGTTGTTGCTTTAATTACATGCTGATAATTAATGCAGATAAAATAATCACCTATTTATTATTTGTATTTGAAAATATTTTTATTATTTACAAATATTATATTTGGAAAATTATAAATTTCTTTTAATATTTAATGACAAAACGAGGATATAGTTTTGATATCATGCCTCTACAAATCGTTAAAGTGAAATCATGAAAAACTTGATTCATGAAGGGCATAAGAAATGAGAAATGTATCTGCACTAAACGTTCATTACAAAGTCATATTCGAAGTAGTCGTAATCTTACTTGCCACCGTAAACGTCAAACAAAAGCATTAATATAAGACCTGAGCTAGGAAAGTGCAAGATCATCTCAGTCCTGTTGCGATTGGGTTTCAAGATCCTGTCTCGAGAATTCTACGTACATATTCTATGCAGTATTATAGACCAATAATAATCTCCAAAGTAAAATAAAAACCGAGTTAACGAACCATGTAACGTTTGGGTATTAAATTTACTTCCGATAGACATTATTATTAGGTTTCGTTTATCTAATTTACCCTTCAGGTAGTTGAGGCCTCCGGTCAACACTTTAAGCAATTAAATTAAATTTTCCAAAAGGGAAATAAATATTCAAAGCAGATTGAAAAAATTCGATTGAGATCGTTTTTCTAATTTTAATGGATTGGAGAAAATGTTTAAATTAGAAATGGAGTAGAAATGTTTGAAAGTGGAATTAGGAATAATTGTATTTTTTTATGTACGAGTCTGAAAAATTGGTGTTTGACCTGAAAAGTTATGGTAGGTGAATATCAAGGACGAAATTATGGAAAGTCGAACTTCCAAATGAAATACAGAAATTGAGGATTAATTACGAGTAAAGTTTTTTAAAAATTAAATTCAATATGGGTCTACGAGAAGTTCCGGACCAGATGTACTATGCGACCTTGACGGCAGAGGAAAAGGCTAGGATGCACCCTTGCAGAAAAGCTAAGTGGTATGTTCGCCTTCTGACGATTTCTACTGGCGATAAAAATGGCCTTCTTGTCGAGTCGGTACAAAATTCTCGATAATTTACAAGCATGAGAAAAAAAATCGAGTACAAAAAATTAAATTATTTATAAAATTAGTTTTTTCTACCTAGAAAATAGTCTGACTAGTCGAGTTTATTTATGATTCAAAAATGGAACAGTCTCATTTTTGAAAAAAGATAATGAGAACCAAATTTCGTTTCAATATATTATTTAAAGTCCAGGTCCTTAAAATTCTTGGAGTCTCGAAATTTTTTGAGTCTCGAAACACCTATCCAAACACGTTTCAAACTTCGAGTGTTCATAAATCTCAAGCAGATAAAAATTTTACTTTCCGGACAGGTACCGAGTTGGAACGTCACGTGAATACCTTAAAAGGATTTGACGCTTTAGTGGTGTTACTTGACCGAAATTTAAAAAAAAAATCAGAAATAAATTAGTGACGCGAAAGACTCGTAGACATGAGTCTTATAATTTTTTTTTCTTCCATTATCTGGATGCTTATTGTATTCAACATGTTGATACAACTTAGTATAGCTCATCAGTTGGATTATCTTTGGAAAGTTAGAAACAATGCTTGTCAGTTTTATTCTAGATTTTATTCTCAAATTTAGAAATTAATTCTATATACTAAGTTTTAGATTCACAGTTTTTATCTTTCTTGAAAATAAGAACTGTAATTATAGAAAAATAAGTATAGAAAAATGTCTTTAATATATATAAATTCTAATTTGAAATGAGAATTTGTATATTTGTATATTTTGGATATACAAATTCTCATTCGAAATGAGAATTTGTATAAATTCTCATTTGAAACGAGAATTTGCATAAATTCTAATTTAAAACGAGAATTTGCATAAATTCTCATTTGAAATGAGAATTTGTATATTTTGTTATTTTAGAATTTTTATATTTCTGGGTTTTTGTTTTATATTGCAGGTGAATTCCTGGCATTCACTTGTGATTTAGGGAATGATGAGAGATCAAATTCAAATCTAAGCACATGCTCAATTACAACTGTTTCTACTTCTTCTCGATATAGACAATACCGAACATGATAGCTAGAGAGTGGTGTCATGTGTTAAGAAGTGAATAGTAAATATTAAATAACTTTCAAGCATTGGCTCAACAAATGAGAAACTTGCTCCTGATTCACAGAGAACTTGTTAAACTCACACGACAATGTACATCAGTAGATGCAAAATGAGATCATGTGATTAGTCTTACAGAATCATCTTGATGAGCTGTTTTTTTTATAACTCCTTTCTTTGTAAGACAAGGCTCCAGTATTTTAGTTTTACGTGAGAAAAAAGATGATTACGTTTTTTCCTCTTGCTATCTTTCCACAAATCAAAATCAAAATAAGTTTCAAATTATTGAGAACTTAAAAATTTCGTCTCCTGAATTTAAAGATTCTCACATTGGGTTGATCTCAAATTTTTATGTTCTTCTTACAAAAATTCCCTGACTTTCACAAGCTTCCCTAAAAAATCCCAGACTTTTTCATAATTTCCAGGTTTTCCTTAACTTGTGGACATCCTGTAATCTGATAAAATTTTTAATCAAATATTTTTTTTGTTTTAGTGTGATGATGTCGGGAGATTCGCCGCCTCCCATGCAGACATCAATTTCACCAGGATTCGACATGCCTGACGAGATGAGACCTGGCAAGATAACACCAACAAATTCTCCTGTGGTACCTTTGAAACCACATAAAAGCAACGGGGAAGTACCAAATGAGGACATCGAGGAGGCAGTCCCAATCGTAAAAACCCTTCCAATGCCGGAACCTCAGCCAAAAATCGAGAGGAATGGTTTCGATTATGACCACACTGATGGCAAACAACTCGTCGACGACGTCGAAGAAGACGCCTGCTTTGTTAAGTGTGTCTACTTTACTCAGCAATGTTGCGAGTGCTCGATACTTTAAATCTCTCTCTATTCGAGGGTCAAAGAATTAACCCGGAAGACAGTACGAAGAATGCAAGCATGAACATGAGAGTTCCAGAGTGAGAGGCAATATTCGCGTGAGAATTTAATCGCCTCCTCACCCTCAGGACGTTAGCTGACGCCATTAGACATATTTTTATTAGGTATATGTATTTATCTATCTGTATATAAAAGCAATTGTGAATAAAATGACATTGCACACGGCAACTGTGATTCAGTGGATTGCGAGCGAAGCTAGATTTCGACGGAGATGTAAAGGCTGAACTATTCAAACGTTCTCTTCTCAAACTTTGTAAAAGCAGATCTTTGATTATTATTTATTATCATCACTCTTAAAATATCAAAGGTTGAGGTTCAATCGTTGAGCAAATTTAATAAAAATTCATTAGAAAAATTCGGAGATATATTGTATATATTTTTGAAATATGTTTTGGATTTGTCGACCAAAATCCACGAAATCTCGAAGCTCGAGAAAATGTTCTGCTTGTTTGATATTTTACATCTCTGAAGCGAAAAATAATTTCACACTTGGTACCTGTTTGCCGAGAACAAAGACTACTTTCTAACAAAAGTGTTAGAAGTCTTATATGAGATTCTCTAGTTTTTTAAACGCTAC
Organism: Euceroptres primus; assembly: GCA_037177015.1. Lineage (NCBI taxonomy): Eukaryota > Metazoa > Arthropoda > Insecta > Hymenoptera > Figitidae > Euceroptres > Euceroptres primus. The sequence goes on from JBAGKK010487919.1 coordinate 8,994, forward strand.
GATTTTACAATTAGTGGATATTTGTATTTGTTGTCAAGTAGTTTTAAGTGAAAGCAAAAGAGACAAATTTCTAGTTTACAAGTACGTACGTTCTTTCGCTTCTCTGGAAGTCAATTGTTGCCACAATCCAAAGATCCTCTCTAGATTGTCCTTAAACGATAAAATTATGAGTTCAAATATTTTAAATCAACAGTGGGACCTCGTTGACGATTTTTTATAAGAAAAAAAGCAATGGATAATCTTAGATTGTGCGCAGAGAGTGTATTAAATGATTATTTCGTATTTACATAAATTATAGATTTATTACAAACAGAAGAATTGTGTACCGATAACAAATCCAGAGCGATTTGAGGCTTGGACGTGTCTTACATTGAATATCGAATGGTAATTTTGTAAATGTACAGAGTTAAGAATTGATTAAAGTGCAATTTGTTTTACAGTCTTAGAATTTCATTTTCGTCCCGTTCTATCCGTTTTTCACCTTGATTTTTTGATTAGATTTCTTTATATTTACAAATTAAGTCTGTGAATTAATTGTATTAATCCCTAGAGATTTAAGTGAAGAATGTTCTCTCCAAATTTAAATTCTAGAGAAGTTACGATCGAAGCTCACTGAAACCAATTAAATTGCAGAGAATAGACAAGTTTTTCTAGCTCTTTAACTGATTTCAAACAATTCTTTAAGAGCTCTTCACTTGTTTACGATAATATTTTGTCACTTCAGTTGCTGTAAATATGAAGATTTGCATTTGTACAAATCCGTTGCTAATTGTAAGTATTCGCATTTCTCTTTCAACTTGCATATTGCTGTCTGGTAAATATAAATACAAAACACACCTGCTCTACAGATATACGAAACTACACACTGAATCGTCAATAAATACTATTAAAAACAATGTAAAACACTCTGCAAAAAGGAGAATTAAATATTAAAACCCGTGTTTGGAATTCAAAGCTTTAAGTATGGGAATTTTTTTTTAAAAAGGTAACTGAGGTTTCAAAGCTTTGAAAATCTTCAAAATTATTTATAATGTTACCCTAAGACGCAACATTCATTCGTTTTCCTTAAGAACAGTCTTTTGGATCAAGTTAAAAAATGTTGAGTTAAAAGATCGGAAATAAAAAGCGGCCTTTTTAAACTTGAGCTAAAAAACTAGACCTAAGTTTAATTAATATTAACACCCACTATCCAGACTTCTATTTTTACCGCACACATCACTCTATATTGCAAATAAATTTCGCAAATAGTGCTTCGAATTTATCATTACGACTAGAAGATTCATTAACAATATTCGATACAATACAATACACTTGAACCTAACTTCCTTCATTCAAATGTTCTTTAAAAATGCTCAATTGCTTTTTCGCTCGTTCTTTTAACAAACTTCTTTCTAAATATATTTTTTAACTTGATATGATTAACGATATGATTTAAATAAAAGATGACTCACAAACAATTGTGTTTGTAAAAAAACCCGCGAAACCAAAATTTAAAAAATCCTTAAAATAAAACGCAGTAAAATTTAATTAACGTCCAAGTTTTTAAAAATATGGAAGACATTGCAGAAAACCAAATTTTCTGGAATATTTTCTCACTAGTAAAAAGAAATCGTGCTTTAAATTTAAACCGATTAGAAACTGGTTTCTGAAATTTCCCACCGTTTTTATCACAGTGTCCATGCTTGTCAGATTTGTTTTAAAAAATACAAATCGCATATGACGGATTTCGATATTGTAGCACTGAACAGTTTGTGTTTAATCAGCAAACGTTTTGCTGCTAATTCGTAAACTTTAGACTGGCCATTGATCGACAGCAAAAGCAATATTTGACATTTACGATTCATAAATTGGTAAGGGATGCCCTTCTGAATTGAAGATCCACCTGTCAAGATCTATCAACTGTCTAGTATCATCGAAGAGAAGATAAAGGTACTTTAAAGTCTCAGCGAACCAAAAACTCTCAGTCATGTCCTTCGGACGAGTATTATGAATATTACGTACATTTCCAATACTCGTGTATCCATTTTCTACTTTGGTATGATTCTCGAATGCCTGGAAAATTTAAACAATTGTAGATAAAATAAAGAAGGGTGTCTAGCGATTCATCTAAAAAAAAAATTCCAGGACTTTTCCAGGTTATCCGGGTAAAAAAATAAATTTTCCCAGGTACCATTTTTTAATTATTATCATAACCTTGAATGGAAAAAATCTTTTTTTCTTGAACCTGTATAATTGACACAATTAAATGAATCATATAAAATGTTTATTATGCGATTTATAAAATTCTTGAGTTTAGCTAACTATATCTGTATAAACTTAAAAAACTATTTTATATTTAACCTTTAGAGGGCCGGCAATTTGGGAGGAAAATCGACCTCAGAAAATTGTCCCAAAAGGTATCTTATATCATTGATTGATCATAGACAAAGTCTCGATCAGGGGGTGAGCCAATATATTGGCTTTCCGGCCCTCTAAAGGTTAAGGAAATACTCCCTAAAAAGAATTAGTAGTTTTCTACTAATCTTTAATAAAAAAAACTATTGTTTTACAATAAGAAACTACAAATTCACTTAATAAGCCTAACTAACAATTATGCAATTTAGTGACTTTTCCCAATTTCGACTTTTCCCATCCGTTTTTTTTTAAATTTTCTTTTATAAAAAAAAGAAATCAATCAGTAGCAGAAGCTCGATAAATTAATGTATTTTTTATTATTTTCTTTAAAAACTTGAAAATTTAAATTTAAAATTTTAAAAATTCCCAATAATCAGTTTTTCACTAAAGTATTTTTTTTATTGAAGTTTTATTTCATCATTAAAACAAGAAATTAATCATGGAAGCTCGATAAATTAATGTACTTTTTATTATTTTACTAAAAATCTTAAAAATTAAACATAAAATTTAAAAAATACCCGATTTCCAGTTTTTTGTAGCTTTTTTTTAAAAAAAAGCTTTATTTCATTACTTAAACAAGAAATCTATCAGGGAAGATCAAGAAACTAATGCCCTTTGTATTATTTTATTAAAAAATTTAAAAATATAAACTTAAAATTTAAAAAATTCCCGATTTCCAGTTTTTCGATGCGATATTTTTTTAAAAGCTTTATTTTATAGTTGAAACATAAAATCAATCGGGGGAGATCAAGGATCTAATGTTCTTTCTATTATTTGATTAAAAAACTTAAACTTAAACTTAAAATTTTAAAAAGCTTTATTTTATCACCAAACTAAGAAATAAATTCGTAGAAGTCGAGAAATTAATGCACTTTTTATTATTTTATTAAAAAACTTAAAAATTAAACTTAAAATTTTAAAAATTCCCAATTTCCAGTTTTTTGTAACCCTTTTTTTAAAAAAAGCTTTATTTTACCATCAAAACAAGAAATAAATCAGGGGAGCTCGAGAAAATAATGTGCTTTTTATTATTTTATTAAAAACCTTAAAAATTAAACTTGAAATTAAAAAAATTCCCAATTTTAAGTTTTTTCTGCTTCCATTTTTAAAAAAGCTTTATTTTATTACTCAAGCTTCGGTATTTTTTTTTAAAGCTTTATTTTATCACTAAACTAAGAAATAAATCCGTAGAGGTCGAGAAATTAATGTACTTTTTATTATTTTATTAAAAAACTTAAAAATTAAACTTGAAATTAAAAAAATGTCCAGTTTTTTTTTTAAAAAAAAAGCTTTATTTCATTACTCAAGCAAGAAATCAATCCGGGGAGCTCCAGAAACTAATGTACTTTTTATTATTTTATTAAAAAAACTTGAACATTTAAATTTAAAATTTTAAAAATTTCCAATTTTGAGTTTTTTTTATCTGGTTTTGTTTAAAAAATTTTATTTTATCACCAAACTAAGAAATAAATCCGTAGAGGTCGAGAAATTAATGCACTTTTTATTATTTTATTAAAAAACTTAAAAATTAAACTTGAAATTTAAAAAATTTCCAGTTTTTTCTGCCTTCTTTTTTAAAAAAGCTTTATTTCATTACTCAAGCAGAAAATCAATCCGGGGAACTCCAAAAACTAATGCACTTTTTATTATTTTATTAAAAAAACTTAAAAATTTAAATTTTAAATTAAAAAGTTTCCGATTTGGAGTTTTTAGCTTTGGTCTTTTTTCAAAAGCTTTATTTTATCACCAAGCTAAAAAATAAATCCGTAGAGGTCGAGAAATTAATGCATTTTTTATTATTTTATTAAAAAATTTAAAAATTAAACTTGAAATTTAAAAAATTCCGTATTTCCAATTTTTCTGCCTTCTTTTTTAAAAAAGCTTTATTTCATTACGCAAGCAAGAAATCAATACTGGGAGCTCCAGAAACTAATGCACTTGTTATTATTTTATTAAAAAAACCTAAAAATTTAAATTTAAAATAAAAAATTCCCGATTTGGAGTTTTTAGCTTCGGTGTTTTTTTAAAAAGCTTTATTTTATCACTGAAACAAGTTTTGGGGAACTTAACAGTTAGGAACTTAAAAAAATTGTAATTTTTTTTATTTGCAAAATATAATTCGTAAGCTTTAACAACAATTATATTACATTATAATCATTTATACAATATTTTCTGATTTATGGAAAAATTTAATTAATCAGGAGAGACACAATTAAATAAAAGTTTACTTATATTTCTTGAATATATCTTCTGCTAAATGGAGAAATTTAATTAATCAGAGGCACATAAATTTTCATTTAATTGACCAGCAATTCGACGAAGCGAAGAGACCCCCAATCCCCTATGTATGTATTTCTCCATACATCAGAAAACAGAAGATATTGTATAATATAATTTTTTAAAGCTTATAAATTATATTATACAATATCTTCCGACTTTATAAAAAATTCTATTATTTTGAGGACACAAGGAGGATGGATTTCTCGCTTCAATGATAAAATAAAGCTTAAAAAAAGACCGGACCGAAAAACTTGAAATTGATAATTTTTAAAATTTTAAGTTTAAATTTATTTAAGTTTTTTAATAAAATGATAAAAAGAACATTAGATCCTTGATCTACCCCGATTGATTTTATGTTTCAACTATAAAATAAAGCTTTTAAAAAAATATCGAAGCGAAAAACTGGAAATTGGGAATTTTAAAATTTTTTTATAGTTTTAAATTTTTTAATAAAATAATAAAAAATGCATTAGTTTCTCGAGATCCTCCGATTGATTTATTTTGGCGATAAAATAAAGCTTAAAAAAAACCGGATCGAAAAAGTCAAAATTGAGAAAAGTCACTAAACTGAATTAGTAAACTTAGTAAATTAAAAAAATAAAAATTAAAAAGTAAATTAGAGTAAATTAAGTGAATTAAAATAAATTAAAGTAAATTTGTAAATTAGTAAAATAGCCTTGCTAAGTGAATCAGTAGTTTTCTGCAAAAGCTTACTGAAGCCTCGACTGAAGCAATTGATAAATAATTATTAATTTGGAAATATTTCATCTCATTATTTCATTTGAAGAAAACCACTAATTCAGATGTAGAGATAAGAATTCCAGGACTATGAATGAAATTCAAGGACTTTTCCAGATTTCCCCAGGTGAAAAGAAAATTAAGAACTTTTCCAGGTTTTCAAGGATTTCCAGGAAGCTAGACACTCTGAATAAAGAAAAGAAAACCCAAGATTTTGATTTAATAGAAAGGTAAAATAATCCTCACCTGGAATATCTGCCAACCCCACTGCTGATAAGTCTTATTTCCTGTAAAGTACCACATGTAATATAGACTTTCTATAAATTCTGGTCGCAGCAGATTATGTGCGTCGTTTGACTTCACATACATATCCATTTGATTGTCATCCTCGGAATTCTGTGAAACATAAAATATTTTTCAATTTGACTTTTATTCAATTAAAATGTTAAACGTGAGTTTTTGGGACTGATTGATAATTACCAGAACATTAAAATAAGTGATTTCAGGGGCAAGGAATGTTGGTTGAATGGCGTAAGTTTCATAACAAGTTCTGACCAATTCGGTAGCAAGTTGCATGTGTTCTGAAGGCAAACCATTGTGAACTCCGAGAGCAAGAGTTCCTCCCAAATAACATACAAGATGATCCTGAAAAATATTTTCATATTCAATATTTCACACAATATTTTATAATAAACATATGGAGAGTTTAATTATTCAGTTCATGATTTGTTTACCATTTTAGGTTTCATTTCTCTCGTAGCGCCCAAGAGTTCGGCCAAGAAAAGATATTTCTTGACCGCTGTTCTCTTCACAAGATGCTTCTGTGTTCCGGCAATTCCCATCAAGTAATCGTCTCTTAAACTGGAAGTTAATTAGAGATATTCCAAAAATAGGTCAAATTTGATTTTCAGACTATTTAATTCTTTTCAGAATGTAAGATGCAAACTTACTAATTCACAGTCTTTCCAGTCTGCAGCCACTGCTTTAATAAATACTCATAATAACTATCGCCCCGCGCTCCGAAAGTTATCGTCGAATATTCCCTAAACATTCCTGTATTTGCGTTTATGAAAATTGGAACTAAACCGTCATATTTTTCCAAGCGATGAATATGCTCGGAAACTCTAGCAGCAGCAGCCTGTACAAAAGAAATAGAAATTAAAGCCCTATTTTAAAGTATTTCTTCAAAATTGCTAATGAATAAAATATACTAATTATAAGATGAATAATAAATTATTAAGACAAAATCTTGCCTCGAATCGCGGTTGTCCTGAGCTTCGACTCAAGTCCCGGAATTCCAACTGAATGGAAGTAACTTCACTAGTACTACTATCCGGCCCCCATTTAGGGCTGTGAGCACTCCTCGTACCTAAATTTACATCCGAATATGGAACGTCAGATCTAGTAGAAAATGCGGGCAGCATCCGATCGCCAAGATCAGTCTGAAATCGAAATGTAATATAGCAAAAATTATCTTTTTTTTTAACAACTAAGAACTATTCTTTCTCGAAAATTGTATTTTCTGAACAGTACCAAAGTCTGATGCTTAATGTCTCTATATTTTAGGAACCCATTGTAGTATAAGGAAGACGGAGAGGCAATAAGGAAGTGAGTGAGAAGTTGGTTTGGTTGACTCTTTTTGTTTCTTTTCTACCTTTTTTTTTTTTTTTTGATTGGTGCAAACTTGGCTCTAAAGAATCGGAAAGTGAAATTTAGGTAATTTACATTTCAGTTTTGAACCCTTTTTTGCAAAAATTATTTTTTTCTTTGCATAAAATGGTTTATTGAGAAGTTCTTAATATTAAATATTAAGAATATTCTTAATATTAAATAAATACAAAATTTATCTCTTCATCGAATTCTTTCTACAAAGATATTTTATTTACGTACTGCTTTGTCAAGGAAGAGCTTATCACCAGATAAATGATAAGCTGCCAATAAACCTCCAAGTACTCTTATAGTAACTTCAAATAAATTTACGTCCCTGTTTAATGTGAACACTAGACTATTTTCTACCCAATCTCGGGCTTCTTTAAATTCTGAAACAAAAATCAGTTTATTGTAATTCAGCTGTTAATCTTTATTATGAACTAATTTGAATTTGAATTATTGATTTGTGCTTCTTAATATTGTACCTTCATTTAAACCCATTATATACAAAGTATCTAAAGAGTCTACAATTGTAAGACCCAAGCTAAACCATTCGTGATATCCTTTTGATATCGGCTTAACGTTATCGTGACCCCAAGCATATTTCTTGTATCCGGCCCAGGAATGCTTAAAGGCTTTGATCACAGCTTTTTGTCTCTCATTTTGAGGACCTGAAGAAAGGAAATTTTGTATCAATTTTTCAGATAAATTCTTTAAGATATTGTTTCATAAATATTAGAGTGAAAATTGCAAGTTACCATTAAACTTAAGTGCATTTGGCTTAGGTTGTGGTGGCTCGCCAATCTGATCATCATCAACTTGGTTCACTTCCGGTTGAAACTCCGGCTCCTCTATCACGTCTCCAGCATCCGCCGCTTTTGGCTGATCGACATTATCTACGATCAGCTCCTCGGCGAACTGAGATGCGTAATTATAGTTATATTAATATCACATGAAGTAATGTGTGTGTTATATTAAATTTCAGGAAAGAGTTAATCGTTAATGCAAACCTTGTCGTATTTTGGAGTTTCAAGAATAATCTTGCCACTCTCGTAATCACTTTCAGTTTCTAGGATATTTTTTGCACCCCCAGGAAGTAAATAGAAGATTAGAAGTAAGATTGTGATAATGGCAAAGTAAAATACGTTTCTTTGAAACCTGGAGAGCTGGTTCCATTGCTAAAAAATGATTTAGAGTTAAAAACATAATTTTATAAACAGTAATTACCTGCTCTAATTTTATATAGTTCAAATTTAAAATTTATGTTACTGAAAAATTTCATTAAAAAAATTTCTGAACTATCTCTTTACCATTGTATCTACAGTAATGTAGTAACTTAATAATTAGATAATAAATTAAGAGCTATTGAAGAAGTTTACAAAGTTTACTGAAATAAAATACTTTTTTGTCTTCTCTAATATATATCCAAAAAATAACTTTATCTGGTTCCATTAATTGCTTTTGTAAATGTGCAATCTTTCAATCTTTTGTTAATGTGTAATCTTTCAAACTCGGTAAAGACCATTTGAAGTTGGTCCCTAAATTAGGCTTTTTTAAAACTATTACCCTATATCTTTGCTATTACTTCGGGGGACAACTTCAAATGGTCTTTAACGAGTTGTCATTCTCATGTCTTCATATGGAAAGTTTCTTGCAACGTGGCAAAAGCAAGGAAAGTCATTAAATCGTCGTTTTAATGGCTTTCCCTGCTTTTGCCATGTAGTCAGAAACTTTCCATATACAGTTTGAAAGATTATAAAGCACACAAAAAAATATGGCGAATATTGAGGCAGGGGTTTACCGAAAAATAAGCAACCCGCAATACGCGACAATGTTATTCTTATGGCCATGAATTACGCGTTGTACGTATTTTAGAAAACCCCAGTATAATTACCCGGAATCTGAATAATTTTTTAATATCTTCAGTCAGTGATGAGTTATCATATAAAAAATACAGTTTTCAGAGTGCTGAATCCTTTGAGTCGAAACTATGGCACTCTGCGCGAAATTTTAATTTCTTTTTCGGTAAAATATATAAAAATACTTACTCTCCAAAGACTGCGTGAAGTTCCTCGAGCAAAAGATGCACTTTCGTGAATATTCAGGCTAATGTAATCTACTTTTCCCAAATCCTTTGGCGAGAACATGTTTGTTTCCGATTAGTTAGGTTATGTTCTTGCAGTTATACGATTAACATATGAGCTCCAAAAAGCTGCCACTCGTATTTTACGTTTCGCCGAACGGACAACATTTATCTTATTCAACCAAGAAATAATTTCACATTACACTAAACTGTTTTTGACACAAATAAAACATATTTTACGAGCCATTCTGACATTTGCTAATCACGCAGCTGATCGGCGATTACCCAAAATGCATTGCTCGTAGCAGACCATTTTTGTTTTGCGCATTCGTATAGAATTTCGTTTAAAGTTTGGCGTCTTATAATATTTTATGATTTTATTAATAAATACATATAAGTAGCAGCAAAGTGATAAATATTTACTTCTTAACTTGCTGAACGAGGAAATAAATTATGGCAGTAACAACAGCTTCTGGAATTCCAGATAAACACTGGCAACCGCCGTTTGTCGCTTTGGAAACAACGTAAGTATTTTGATCACAAAGTAAACAAATTCGCATTAAATAATAAATCACATGTTTTATTAGCTTGTGTGATAGAGCTTGAGGTATAAAATTCAATTTATGCAATGCACTTGCGGTAGAAAATATATTAGTTATCAAGGAAATTAATTAAGGGCTTGTTTTATAAAACCTCAATTTTGAGGTTAGAAAATTTTTTTTTTTTCAAAATTAATTTAACAGAGCAAGTAATATCTATCTTTGAACAAAGTATTTAAATAATTGTTCGAAACGTCTATTTATAAATAGGTTACTTTAGAAAATTTTCTATTTAATTGTTAGAATTACACTAATAGAAACGTTTCATTTTATATGAAATTTATATTAATTCTTTTTAGGCGACTAAGAACCACTCATAATCGAGAAATGGATTCTCTGAGTGGTAACAAAGACTGGGGCTTAATGTCTCTATTTGAAATATTTTTATCAGACCAGACATTTACATATCTCCATGAATCATATGAATTGAAAAACCAATCCAATCAATGACTCCGAGTAAACATGGTTGGGAGATTTGCATGTTTACTCGAAGTCATTGTTTCTATTGGTTTTTCAATTCATGATGTGATTCATGGAGATATGTAAATTTCCGGTCTGATAAAAATATATTAATTCATTTTATACTAACTGTATTGTCTAGTTCTATAAAATTATGATTTTAGAATGGGGGAAATAATTATTGAACTCTACTGGAAACACGCTCCAATCACTTGTAGAAATTTCGCAGAGCTTGCTAGAAGAGGGTATTACAATGGCACGAAATTCCACAGAATAATTCGTGACTTTATGATTCAAGGTTGTATATCAATTTCTTTCATAAACTGAAACCTTTTGAATCTTACAAATTATTTACCAATCAAGATAGGAAATAATATAATAAAGAAAATGTTTATTAAGAACTTAAGCTTTCATACACTTCTAAACTCATTTATGGAGTTAAAAACTTAATTTATCTTTAATCTTTATTCATCTGTTTAACTAAAATATTTTTTTTGACACAGTGTGCGTAAAATGCGTTTTTACACACCCATATTAGTGCGTAAAACCGCATTTTACGCACATGTTGCATAATATATTATTAATTTAGGTGGAGATCCTACTGGAACAGGAAAGGGTGGAATGTCTATTTACGGTGAATGTTTCGATGATGAAATTCACGATGATTTAAAGCACACAGGTAATAATCACGTTACCAAAGTATTTAAAATTTTGACCATGTATAAAATAAGAATAGAAGATTGACTTTAATATTTTACAGGGGCTGGTATATTGTCGATGGCAAATTCTGGACCAGATTCCAATGGATCTCAATTCTTCATCACACTGGCTCCGACTCAATGGTTGGATGGAAAGCATGCAATTTTCGGTACATTAAATACCCCATGATTCACATTTTTACACACTTCTTGCAACGTTATATTTTTTATTATCAAAATAATTTACATCTTATTTATTTTCAGGTCGAGTTCAAACTGGTATGGCAATCGTCAAAAGAATAGGACTCGTAGAGACTGATAAGAATGATCGACCGATAGACGACGTAAAAATAGTCAAAGGATCTGTTAGGAATTCGTGATTCAAATATACTTTTTATCCTTTTATTTTTACGAAGGGAACTTCTCTTTCAAAAATAAAAAAGTTTTTTATTTATATTAACTTGTTCCTTTCTCTATAAGTAGAAATAATTATGTGGCTTAGTATATCAAGGAACTCATTTAAAGTATTAAACTTTAAAAATTGATTTACAAAATTTATAAAACATAAATTATGAAACATCCAAAGTTAAAAGATTTTGAATAAAAAGCATCCACTGTTGAAAGTTTTTAAACTTGAGAGCTTTCCAACTTTTAAACACCCCATTTTGAAAGTGGTTTTTCAAAGATAGTTTTTAGAATAATAATATCTTTAGAAAATTTTAATATAAATAGAAAGCTTTTAGAATATCTTTAGAAAATTTTAATATAAATAGAAAATTTTAATATAAAGAGAAAGTTTTTAGAATAATAATATCTTTAGAAAATTTTAACATAAATATTCAGAAAGTTCAGAGTAGAAAATAATACATAAAATAATATGAGAATACGATTTATTACTCCGCTTACGTACGATAATCATTTATAATAATATATTACTAAACGCCTTATTACAAAATGTTAAAATGATTATTTTCCACATTTACTGACAAAACATAAACTCAGCTAGATCGCACGATTTCTTAATCCTAATATCATACAGGTTTCAATAACTAAAGAGTTTTCTTTACGTATTCCCCAATTTTTACTACTATGATATAAATCATACACGCATAGAACTGACAAACAAAATTCAAATATGAATTTATCCCATGTAGTCCGGAAATTAATCATATAAATCCAGCTTACACACTAAATCGCCTCACTTTCAACCCTTTCTTCTTCATAAATCTAAAACGCAGTAGTTTCTCGAGAATGAAACAGGCGATTTTTTTAAGCTAATTTTAACTGTACATTCAATTTTATTGCTTTAAATTATGTAACGATTTATTCGCGCTAAAGTTCATTCACTAAATACTTGCACATATTTACATTTTTGTTGCGTTATGGAATTTAAAAAATAAACAATCACCTTTTTCTGTCTCAGCAGTGAAAACTATTTAATCCACAATGAAAATTCGAGTGTTTACACGTTTTCACTGTATTTGAAGAAGAAAGCTTTTTTTTTCCTAATTTTTCTTCGATGTTTCACATCATTTAAATCTTTTTTCGTTTTTGTAAAATTATAGCGGCAATTTGAATTTGCTACTTTATCTTTTGAAAGTCTTTTATCTGAAATATAAAATAAAATAACATGAAATTAACTCAATTCATGCAACGAATTCAATTCTATACATGATTTTTACTATGGTTGTCAAACGTATGCGTTTTATTTATATTTATATATACCAAAGACGGTAAATTGCAACTAGTATAGTTATTCTGAAATTGCAATGACGCAACTAACTAAATTGCACTAGCATAGTTATTCTGAAATTGCAATGACACAACTAACTAAGGTAAGGACCGTTATTTCATTTTAGCAAGTTGAAACTTGATTACTTGCCCCTGTATTTACATTTTTTGTACACATTTTTACAGACAAAAATAAAATAAATTTTCTTCTGAGAAAATAAATTTTGAACAAGTTTTTTGTTCTATCAGCGTTTTTGCTGTTCTGTTATATCTACATTAAAAACAGAAAAAATGAAAATAAGTTCAATGATTTTAGATACGATATTTAAATTCCTAAACTTGAGTTTTACGTTCTCTTCTTAATAATAAAACAATCCAGAATTTTTAATGACGAGTGCTCATAATTAATAATTCGTGACTTATATGCTCATAATTAATAATTCGTGACTTATATGTTCATAATAATTCGTGATTTATATGCTCATAACTTGCGATGTCCGAAATGTGAGAAAAAATCTATTTAATTTTATTTACTTCAAAGAAACAAAATTAAAAGTCTTATTAGAAAAAAAAAATATCCAAAGATAATCAAGATTAAAACCAAAAATTAGAGCACTAAAATTGATAAAAAAATTTTGGTTCCATCAGTCCAGCTTTACTTATCGTGTTCAAATTATAAAAAAATTAATGAACGAAATATGTCTTTACTCTAAAATACTAAATGTACAATATTAATAAAAACTAGAGAATAATTGTTAATATTTTAGCAAATATGCATAAAAAGGACCCATTTTTGTCAGATAGCTAGAGTTTAGTTGTGCCATTGCATGCATTTCGAATTAAATTAAAAAAAGAAGAAAACTATGTACAACATACGTTTGAGCATATTCGAGCACAGAATTCAACTGAAAAAGGAGTAAGACTGGCTTTACTGAAAAAAATATGAAATTAAATTTACATTCTCCATCATCTTTGCCTTCTGGGTCGCGTAGTTCTGGATCTCGGGGCAGTAGAACCAGTTCCGATGCTGAACATTCCGCCCGTAGGAGCTGGAAAATTACTCGTTCCAGGTGTTGGTGCATTGAAAGCTGGAGGCGCTGTTGTACCAAAATTGATGCTAGGTGTTGAAGAAGGTGCATTAAAGTTGAAACCTGTCGCTGAAAATAATAAAAAATATTATTTTATAGGAACGTAGAAAACTACTAGATTTATTTGAGTTTTACAAATATTCAGTTATTCAAGTTTTTAAATAACAAATTGCTTAAATGTCTTTCGTTATTTAAAATAAACAAAGTATATTTATAAAAGATTTCTGAATTATCATTTGGATAGGTAAAATATATTTAATTAAAAATTGAAGGTTTAGGATCATTTACATTTGCAAAAAAAATTATAAGGCATATAAACTTTAAATCATTAAATTAATAGTTAATCACTGACCTGGTTTAGAAGCTGCTGAACCAAACTGGAACGGTGCTCCCGCAGCATTATTATTGCTACTATTGTTATTAGTACTGACACCACCAAAAGAAAATGAAGGTGCTGGCTGCGACTGTGGTTGGCTTCCTCCAAAAGTGAATGAACCACCCACATTAGCATTATTGTTTCCATTATTATTGTTAACAGAAGCTCCAAAAGCTGGAGGAGCTGTGTTCGTTGACCCAAAAACACTTCCACCCTGGGAACCAAAAGGCGTTGAACTGCTTCCAAAAGCAGGTGGATTATTATTCCCAGTTCCAAAACCAATTCCACTATTATTCTGAGCCTGGAAACTATTATTTGAACTGGATCCAAATCCAGCAGTCGTCGTAGATGTCGAGCCGAAAGACGAAGGGTTGGAAGTCGTCGTACCAAATCCAAAGTTAGGATTCTGAGTAATTACAGATGCCGCTCCAGAATTTGGCGTTCCAAATAACGGCGTTGAATTTGAAGAACCAAAAGCCGGTGGTGGATTGGTTCCAGGACTCGTCGCATTAAATCCAGTCGAATTCGTAGGTGGAGATCCAAAAAGTGAAGTCCCAGTGTTTCCAAAACTGGAAGAAGTCGCACCAAAAGCAGGAGGGGGTTTAGACTGACTAAAGATGTTTGAACCTGTTCCCAAAGTCGAATTTGTTGTGGTGGTTGTATTCGTGTTGGCACCGTTGAATAAACTAGAAGACGTCGTCGATGTTCCAAACGCAGGTGGTGGCGAATTCACATTCGTATTGCCTTGGCTGAACATATTCGAAGTGGTCACCGAAGCTCCAAACGTTGGCAAGGTTGACGAAGTCGTAGCATTAACATTACTATTGCTGAATAAGCTAGGAGCACTCGTTGCAGTTCCAAAAGTTGAAGTATTGGATCCGAAGATCGAAGCAGTAGTTTTTGGTGTTCCAAAAGCACTGGCTGTTCCTGAGGTAGAATTTCCAAACATCGGTTGACTTTTTCCAGCTGCAAAAGGAGTCGAAGTGGTAACAGTTGTAGGAGTTCCGAACAACGAAACATTGGTTGCTGGGGCTCCGAAACTCTTCACCCCACTTGTATTAGAAGTCCCGAAGTTCAAGTTAGTATTGTTTACTGCCCCGAAACTAGAAGAAGCTGGGCTTACAAAGTTTGGAGTTGTACTCGCAGAACCTCCAAAACTGGACGTAGAAGTTGTTGCAGGATTTGTGGTATTGGTTGCGATACCAAAGGTTGGAGTTGAATTGCTTGCACCAAAAATTAGAGCAGAAGTTGTAGTTGTAGAAGTGCCGAAAGAAAATCCAGGTTTTGTAGAAGGAGCGCTTCCGAATGAAAAGGTAGGCGTGGTAACTGGAGTCTTGTTTAAATTTGGATTACTAGAGGTTGGTATATTTTCAGGAAAGGAAAAGTTCGAAGAGATTGATCCGAAGGCGGGAGGAGGTTGAGTTTTTGGGGTATTTTGTTCAGTAGAAGAAAGCAAGAACGTTTCACTCTTGGGCGTTTGGGAGACTAGGTTGCTGGCTCCAAACGAAAAGACAGGCGCTGCTGCTGAAGTACTAGTCGCAGTGCTGGTTGCCAGATTAAAAGTAGGAGTGGAGAACGTTGTACTTGGAAGGGAAATAGCTGCTGTTTTCTGGTTATCGACTGATGGGTTTTGACCGAAATTTGGTAGAGTGGTCGAAGATGGAGATTTCGCTATTGCACCGAATGTAAAACCGGAAGACGGTGTGGTTATTGTAGACTGAGTTGTATTCAAACTCTGAGAAGTATTCAAACCCTGAGAAGTATTCAAACCCTGAGAAGTATTTAAACTCTGAGAAGTATTTAACTTCTGAGCTGTATTTAAACTCTGAGTTGTATTTAAACTCTGGGAAGTATTTATACTAGTAAAGTTTGTAGAAATTGAAGGCATAGTTCCAGCTTTTGATGCCAGAGTATCAGAAGCAGTTGGAGTTTTATCAGCTGATGTAGCAACACTAGTAGCAATGGTACTCAAAGGTCCTTGAATCGAACTGGTTGGTGCACTGCTGACACTCGTGCCAAACGAAAACGTGGGAGGAGTCGCGTTTGCACTGTAAGATGTGCTAACAGAGAATCCAACAGACGTCGGAGTTTCTGATTTTTTAGCAACTTCGCTTTTGGAAGATACATTTTCAGTAGTGAAAACGGATGAAACGCTCGCAGAAGTTACGGATTCTCCACTCGGGAAACTGAATGTGACATGTTTAGTTGGAGTCTTCTTAGCTGTATTTGTCTTCAGGATTGGCACGACTGGTGACGAGATTGGAGATGTGTTGATATTGGTTGTTATCGTCGAAGAGCTCAAGGTTGTGAGAGCTGTTGATGTGGTAGTAACTGGATCCTTAACCTCTTCGGCTTGAATGACAACATCTGGATTGATCTTGTTCGCTCCTGAAAACACAAACAATAATATAACAACACAATATAAAGTATATAACAACACAATATAAAATATAAATTAAACATATAAAATTTCAAAGCTGAATATTTAACTCTAATCATTAATTCTATTAATTTTGACAAATTATTAGAATTAGAGATTACCTTTCCCAGAAATGGCATCGAACATGCTTTGAAGTCTCGCCCGCATGCTGGTTTGCCTCATATTAACGATGTCCTTCTTCTTAATCTCATCTTTGTCATCCATCGAAAACTTGTCTTTGACATTGCCTTGTTCTTGGATCAGAGTCCGCAGTTTTTCGTTATTCTGCGGTTCTGCTCGCATAAATAATTTATCAGCTAGTTTTACAGGACTGATAGGTGCTTTCGGTTTCTGCATAACCGGCGGTCTTTTAATGTGCCAACGATCTAGAGATTCTCTCTTTTTGTTAAGAGTCGGCTCTTCTGCGTTGATATTGAAAATCCCCTTCGGTGAGATTTGTTTCCGAGGTTTCTGTTCGGGACTAAGTGGGACATTAATTACTGGCAAAGGCTCACTTACATAACGCTGAATCGATTTCGGTGTTTCGTTCTCTTGCAGAAAAGTGGAAAAGCTTTCATTATGAGACTTATCCAAAGACTTGAAATGCTTTTCAAGGTCTGGGGTACTGCTACGAGAAAATTCCGCTGAAAACAAAAAGGAAATGAGTGAATTTGAAAGTTCTTGGATTGGAATTAGTTGCTTAAATGATGAAGGCTTACTAGCTTTTCTTTTAACGCCAGAGAGAACGTGAATGCTAGAACTGAGCGAGTTCAAAATATCATTGCACGACTGGGCTTTTGATCTTTTTAAAGGCCTTGCAGACATGTGAGAAGGCGAAGATTCCTCGTCCGATTTTGAGGACTCGTCCCTGGCTCGCTTCTGAGTCATTTCTTCCAAAGTTTCCAATTCGTCGTTATAAATCCCATCTGTGCGTTGTTTTTTGACCAAATCAGAAGTGACATCTTCCCTCGAAGCATGTCGTTTTAGGGATATTTCTCTTAGTGCTTGGACGACATTGGGTGATGTTTGATTCTCTGAGTGGCACACCATGTTTAACATTTTGTGCCTTTCTGAAGAAGAATATCTCATTGCGTCGGGTTGTGCGATTCTTACAGTTACAGGCATTCTCATTTTAGCGGCTTTCATATTTATCAAGGGAGCCGGAGTTGCGTTTAGATTCACTTTCGGGAAATGTCCCATTCCATACTGGGACTGATGAATTAACTTGTTGTTGATGTCTGAGGCGTATTTCGACAATCGCGTTGTTAAACCTGGCGATGTCACGTCTGAGTAAACTCTAAAACAGATTAAATAAATTATTAGGCATCAAAGTATATAGAAAACAATTTAAAAGATATGAAAAAAAGGAATTATCACGTTTGTAAGTTTCTAAATGCAAACTTCTCCGAGTTTGAAAGTACAACAACTGAAAAACTCTTAAATTTGAAAGCGTACAAACCATACAACAATTGAGATTTAATTGAAGCTATTAAAAAGCTATTTAGAAAACGAATGCGAATATTTGACCGTTTAGAGAGTACCAGACACAATAAGTTTCTACATGTCCGTCTAGACGTACAGGTAACTTGTAGTTAAATTACGGTTAAAGACTTTTAGATTAACTTGCCATTTACATTCTAGATCCCTAGACGGATGTGTAGTAGAAATTTGGTGTCTATCTAGTGGTCTAAACGGTCGAATAGACGCTTGGTTTATGAAAACCTACATTTTTAGTTACAACATTCATCAAGAAAATACAAAAAAAGCTTCTTTTTTAAAAATTTAATACAAAATACTCACTTAGTATCAATGTTGTATCTCGTAGATGCTAAAAGTGGTCCAGCGACAGTCTGGACAGTCTTAACTCCACCAGCTTTTGCACGCATTTTAGGACTGATGCTCGTCCCCCAGGGCGACCCTTCTGGACTAAAGACCGTTTCCTCTCCACGAGACAAAGTATGATTTCGACCTTGTAACGGGGAAATCTTCGTCGGGGAACTGTGAAGGGAAATGTGTTGGGGTTCACCGTTCTGCATGTTTTCCTTCCTCCAAGGAACCAAGGGAGTGGATGTGTGCTTGACTACAGATTCATTATTTTCGACGTATCGACTACCCTCATTCCAGTCATCGACATTCCGATACTGTGACCTTGGAATTGGACTCAGATGATTAACGTTTGTATTTGTATACGATGATGAGTCCCTGGCATTCACAAATGAATCACTGCTGAGATGATACGAACTTCTTCGAGGTCGGTTCATGTTGGAGTTGAGACGCTGACGATAGTAACGTTTCGTAGCGTTTACGAGGTATCGAATGTACCTAGAGAGGTGAATACTGACCCGATCGAGAATGACGCTTAGCTCTGAAGCGGCTTCCTTGGCGTACTCGAACACTAGCAAATTGTGAGGAGACACAAGGCTGTCGTTCACGAGGAGGGAGTAACACGTGTTCACTACTAGGAAGAGCAAAATCGCGAGAACGAGAATCGGTCCCCAGGCGTTGTAAAGGATCACTGACCCGGCAAACACACTTAACAAACCGACAACACCACGGCTGCCTATTTCCCACATATTATTTCAAAAAAGTAACCTCTCCATGTTTGAAAACAGCACAATCACCGAGTCACCAGAACCTGGCTGCGTTCGTCTCGTTTCGAGGAATGCAGTCGAGTGCAACGTCAGAGCTGCCAATTATATCATTTTAATAATCTCCAAGATAAAAACATCATAAATGTAAGAAATAGTTGTGGAAAACACTGTGAATATTATCATAGGCGCGATAATTAAATCGGATATTATAATTAGTAAAGTTCTTTTATTAATTAATACCTTCTTTCGGTGGTCAAACTTTTTTTCCAGATGCTGCCTTACTAGGGAATTTTGAAGATTACCAAACATTACCAGATTACCCAGAATGCTTTGCAGATACCCCATTCAATTTTTTTATAAAAAAGAATGTTTAACTAATTAGACGCACTTAGTTGTGAGAAATTATTAATTTTACTTAAGCCGAATCTGTATATCATTATAAATTAATTGTTCGTTGTAAAAAATTATACAAATTATAAAAAAAAAGTGAATAAGAGCAAAGATATAGAAAAGAAAAAGTTAGTGAGGTTATTTTGACTGCTGATTCATCGGAAAATGCCTCAATATTAATTCATTATTATAATTATACTGAATTTTAATTATTTTGTAATAAAAGGGTTTAAATATCGGAAAATTTCGGACATTTCCGGTGGAAGATTCCGATTCGCCTTGTTTCGTCGTCTGCTAGACCAAGTCCAGTTCAAAGTTCACGTTCCACAATTTTAACGAAAACGTGCTTCCACGTGCAAAGTGTGTTAACGATTTTTTGACGATTAACCAAAGAACGAATTGACAAAAGTGATCATCAAAGTGTCGGTGTTCAGTGAATTTAGAAAATGTCGTGGTTGCTTGGGAATCGTTACTCCCAAACGCAGGACTTTTCACAATTTGTGCAACCGCCGGCTTCAGGAGGCGGCGATGGCGGCGGTTCGGGCGACGGACCTCCGTCGAAAAAACCAACCAAATCTCAAATGGATGCTTACAGATTTGATTCCAGTGCCTTGGAACGAGCAGCTGCAGCTGCCAAGGAACTGGAAAAATCGGGTATTAAAACTTTTCTGTCATCTTTTCCCTGCAATCGATTTCCATGTTATGTAAGATTACGTAAGCCAAAGACACTTTTGGGTTAGGAATTCTTTCCTCCCAAAGCGACCAATGCCTCCAAGGCCACTAGAGCATGATCCAACTAGAGTATGATCCAACTAGAGCATGATTCAACTAGAGCATGATCCAACTAGAGCATGATCATGCCACTAGAGGATGATGAGATTTTCCACGTGGGATGATGCTATTATAACTTTTTAAATAAAGGATTTTCAGGTTTCAAAAATCGTCAAGGAACCGCTGGATAATTATCATGGCAATGGGAATTTTCATTTACTTGTTTAATGGTTCTTGTCATCCACTTTTGTATTTTTAATTAAATTTCTGAGGTTTCTAGACATTCTTAAAAGCTCCAGAAATATCAAAGAATTTAGAGTTTGGTTTGGTATCTAAATTTTGTAAATTTCAACTCTACTTTGTTTTTCAAAAAACTCGATTTAGAATTGACAAATAATAATTATTTAATTGCTATTTTTGTGAGTCCATATATTTTTATTTATTTGAATTAGGATTTTAATTTTTAAAAATACGGATTTGTATTTGTTAAATAATTAATTTTCACTTGCCATATTCATTATGTTTTTAACTTTTGTCTCTAATTTACATTTATTTATTTATGTCATTTATTTACATTTATGTTTAATTATTATTATAATAATTAATTTACATTCATGTTTAATTTATTTAATTACATTTATATTTAATTATTTAATACATTTATTTATGTAATTTATTTACATTTATGTTTAATTATTATAATACTATCAATCCAGGGTTTAAAATTTGCGGTAATATAATTAACACTTCTCTATTTCGCTAGCTCATGCAATGGAAGCTTTGGAACTTTCAAAGTTGCAAGAGAGAACAAGACAAACAGAACTGCAAACAGAGCTCAAAAAGTACGAAGCCAGTATCGAGCAGATGAAAGTAGAACAAAAACGAGTAGATGCAGAGGAGAGAAGAAAAACTATGGCAGAGGAAACTAAGCAGCATCAAATGAGAGCTCAGTATCAGGATCAATTGGCGAGAAAAAGATACGATGAACAACTTGCCCAACAACAGAGAATGAACGAAGAGAACTTGAGGAGACAAGAAGAATCGGTTGCTAAACAAGAAGCCATGAGGAAAGCCACTGTCGAGCATGAAATGGAATTAAAACACAAAAATGAAATGAAAAAATTGAACGCAAAATTGAGAGCTCAGGCAAAAATCGATAGAGAAAATCAAGATTTAAACCTCGAGAAAATTAGACTCACAGCTGCCGAAAACCGAACTACTGTCCTCGAATCAATCAAGTACAATATCTCAATTTTAATACATTTTTGAAAATTATTTATTTCACCAATACATTCTATTAACTAATATTTTTTCTTTGTTTCAGGACTGCAGGCTCAGTTTTAGGAACAGGAGTCACAGCTCTTCTGCGAGATTGGGACAAAATCCTTGCAGCTGCCGGAGGATTGTCGCTCGTAGCCCTCGGAGTTTACTCAGCCAAAGGTTCCACTGGAGTAGCAGCTCGATACATTGAATCTCGTCTGGGCAAACCGTCACTAGTTCGAGAAACATCTCGATTCTCGGCTTTAGATACAATTCGACATCCCATAGAAGCAGTAAAGAAATTAAAAGACCAAAAAAGCGACGCCTTATCCGGCGTCGTACTAGCACCAAAGCTCGAAGAGCGACTCCGCGATGTTGCGATCGCCACCAAAAACACAAAACAAAATAAAGGAATGTATAGAAATATTTTAATGCACGGTCCGCCAGGAACTGGTAAAACCATGTTCGCGAAGAAGCTCGCCCAGCATTCTGGAATGGACTACGCGATTCTCACTGGAGGTGACGTAGCACCATTAGGGAGAGACGGTGTCACAGCAATTCACAAAGTTTTCGACTGGGCATCGACCTCGAGAAAAGGTCTTCTTCTTTTCATAGACGAGGCAGACGCCTTTTTGAGGAAAAGGTCCAGCGAACATATTTCTGAGGATCTGAGAGCCATGTTGAATGCATTTTTATATCGGACTGGTGAACAGAGCAACAAATTCATGTTGGTTCTGGCCTCAAATACGCCTGAGCAGTTTGATTGGGCGGTGAATGATCGATTGGATGAAATGGTGGAATTTTCTCTGCCAGGCCGAGAAGAACGTGAGCGTTTGGTGCGCTTGTATTTTGATAAATTTGTTCTGCAGCCAGCCACTGAAGGCAAGAAGAGGCTGAAGGTGGCGCAATTTGATTACAGCGCACTTTGTAGTAAAATTGCTGAAATTACAGAAGGCATGTCGGGAAGAGAAATTGCAAAGTTGGGCGTTGCATGGCAAGCTGCTGCCTACGCTTCTGAGGATGGAGTGTTGACGGATCAAATGATCATAGATAGGACCAATGAAGCTGTCAAGCAGCACAAACAAAAGGTAAGTCTTTACCAGGGATGGGTAAGTTACTTTTTAAAAGGAACTAGTTACTGCTATTGTTACCGTTTCAAAATATAACTTTTTCTCTGTTACTTTTTCAAAAAAAAGTAACTATCGTTACATTTTTCTTTCCTTTTATATTTTAGAAATATGAGAAATATATACTAAGGAAAATAATAATCAACGCTTATTTCTATCTATAATTCTTTGTTTATTTTTAACGTTATTGTTCCAAAGTTTCGTCGTTCAATCTGCCCCTTATTGAGTTCAGTATGATTCCTAGGGCGCCCATTTAAATTCTACTTATTTTTTTCAAAGGTCTTACCTTCTAAAATTAAACATTTTAACAAAACAATGAACTCCTTTTTTTTTAAATAATTTTTTTGTACCTCCGCAAGGAACTTAAGTTATGAATACAATAAAAAATTTGTTTTCTTAAAATGAAAAAATAGGCGGTAATTTTTTTTGTTTAAGTAAAACTATTAGATGGTAAGACCTGAGAAGTATTTTAAAGTGGCACTTATAGGTTACCAAAAGAATCTAAATTTAAAGAATGTAATAGCCTTATCCCGTAAGATTTTTCCTTATAAGAAAAAAATAACATCCCTTTTTTTTTACAATTTTTGTCTGAAGTTTTTGATGAAGGTGTGAAAATAAATCACATGGAAGGTGAATATACTTAAAATGAAGAACTTTTGTTTCAAATATTATATGTTAAAACTATTCAATTAGTAAAATCGATAGTTTTATAGTTTCTTTTAAGAAATACGTATTATTTTATTTATTTAGAACTTTTTTAATAGAAACATTTATTATAAACTCTTTTTAGATAATAAATTAAACTCATCGCGTGTAATAAGGCCGGCCGTAATAGGGCCGGCTTCAAGGTTCTTCACGCTTGACTGCTTCTGTCTCCCCTCGCCCCTGAGCGTCCCGCGACGGTGCCATCGCTCAGGCAGTCAGGGTCGTCAAAAGTTGTTTACATCGCGACTCTCTGCACATTCATTTTTGTACGGTCAGAGGCTATATACGCGATCCTGAGTGTTGACATAAGATTGCTCGCTCGTGTCTTTAAATCCGGTTCAAACTGGATTTTAATAGTACCCATTATAGTGCCGTCTACCCCCGAGACACAGTGGGGAAAAAGCACTTTTTTGGGACAAAAATCAGCCGACTCCTCAAATCTCAACGGATCAGAGATTTTTTTTAAATACTCATGAAAGATCGCACTTTAACGTAGAGGTGCACGTTTTTTGAATTTGTTATTTAATAATTTGTTATTTAACTTAAAAATTGCAATTGATTATATTTGCGATATTTACTTAGCCCTATTCATTGATATTTCTGCAAAGAGGTATGGAATTAGTAAATTTACTTTTGTTGAATAAAAATGTAACTTGTAGATAAATATTCTGCATTTTGTTAATTGTTATAAACAAATTAATGCATATAACTGTTAACTGCTGCATTTTCGGAATTCGAATGTATTAACTACATAGATTTTGTTATAAAAATGTAAAGAATCAATTTTTAATTGGGAGTAAGCACCAAAAAACAATAATAGTTAATAGTTTAAACAATTTTTATAAAAAAATTATATATAATATAATTTTATATATATTATAATTATATATAATATAATTTATAAACAAATTATAAACAAATTCACTTATTTGGCATATCTATGCATTGAAAATTTTTCTTTTCTGTGGAATCATTTATTTTCATGTGAAGAACAAGAATGGTACACATTAGAGTTCCATGAAACAACATTTGTCATTGTTATAAACAATTTTCATAAACAAATTCACTTTTTTGGCATTTATATGCATAGAGAATTTGTCTTTTCTGCGGAATCATTTCTTTTCATCTAAATAATAGAACTTGTGCACAACTGACTTCCATCCAACAACACTTACAATTGTTATAAACAATTTTTACAAACAAATTAACTTATTATAGTGTCACTGCCATTGATTATATTGCTTATATTGCCAAAAAAAACCTCTTTCATGGCTGCAATTTTGACGTTTGGTAGAGAAGCTGGAATATTGCCATGGAATACGTTTTGATATCAATATAACCAATTTCAGTGACACTCATATAAGTGAATTTGTTTGAATAAATTGTTTATAACAATGATAAATGTTGGATGGAAGTCAGTTGTGCACAAGTTCTGTTCTTTAGATGAAAAGAAATGATTCCACAGAAAAGACAAATTTTCTATGCAAATAAGTGCCAAAAAAGTGGATTTGTTTATAAAAATTGTTTATAACAATGCAAAATGTTGTTTCATGGAACTCTAATGAGTACCATTCTTGTTCTTCACATGAAAATGAATAATTCCACAGAAAAGGAAAATTTTCGATGCATTGATATGCTAAATAAGTGAATTTGTTTATAAAAATTGTTTATAACAATGACAAATGTTGTTTAATGGAACTCTAATGTGTACCATTCTTGTTCTTAACATGAAAATAAATGATTCCACAGAAAAGAAAAATTTTTAATGCATAGATATGCCAAATAAGTGAATTTGTTTATAACAATTGTTTAAAATATTAACTATTATTGTCGTTTGGTGCTTGTTCGCAATTAAAAATCGATTCTTTACATTTTTATAACAAAATCTATGTAACAATATGCAAACAAGTCCAAATAAGCAAATCTAAAACTGTTATTTCTTTCTTCGACCGTTATAAATTTCCAATAAATATTTCAGTAAATTATTGCTAATATAGTTGGTCTTACGGTCAATATGAAGTCAAAATAAAAACTGCTCCAAAAAAAAAACATGTAAAACATATTTATTTTCAAAAAAGAAATCCTCAACGTTTCGACCAACACTGTGGGTCTTTTTCAAGAGTTGATAAAACAAATCTATAATTTAAAGGGGAGGAATTTTAAGTCACATAATTTATGTCGTCAATTAAATACAAGTTTTTACAAAAAATAAAATAAAATCGTTATTGTCATACCTGAGTCATATGTTGTCATACCTGAGTTTTACATGTTTTCTTGGAGAAATTTTTATTTTGACTTCATATTCACCGTAAGACCGACTATATTTGCAATAATTTGCTGAAATATTTATTGAAAATCTATGTAAGTAATACATTCGAATTCCGAAAATGCAGCAGTTAACATTTATATCCATTAATTTGTTCATAACAATTAACAAAATGCAGGATATTTATCTAGAAGTTACATTTTTATTCAACAAAAGTAAATTTACTAATTTTACGATTTTCTAACTCCAGGAATTTAACATTTTTTACATAAAAAAAGAAGAGCAAACAATAATTGCAGTGACTTTCCATGCAAGCGTGAAGTTCAAAACAGTACTTACTACAAATCATCGAACAACACCGCCAAAAATTTAAAAATCAGATTAATCTTATTTCGATATCAACAATGCGTTTTACCTTCTCCATTCAATATGCAAAAATATTGATAATTTACTAGCTAAAAAGAGTTTATAATAAATAATATTTCTATCAAAAAAATTCTGAATGAATAAAATTATACGTATTTCTTAAAAGAAACTATAAAACTTTTGATTCTACTAAATGAATAGTTTTAGCGTATAATATTTGAAACAAAAGTTGTTCATTTTTAAGAATATTCACTTCCCATGCACATAATTTATATTCACACCTTCATCAAAAATTTCAGAAAAAAATGGTAAAAAGCCTTTTTCTCCACGTTTAAATGATTTACTGCCTCAAAACAATTCTCAGACAAGAAAGGTATGAACAAAAATATTCGCTGAAAAAAACAAACATCTTTTTTCGTGTATATATTTTCGCTAAAACCAACAGTTTTCAAGAAAATGGGGAAAAAGTCGTTTTATTCTCTTCGTGCGCCTTGAGCAACCACTAAAATATGTTTTCTGTCAAAAACAAAAAATGGGATGTTATTTTTTTCTTATAAGGAAAAAATCTTACGGGATA
This sequence comes from Euceroptres primus, assembly GCA_037177015.1. NCBI lineage: Eukaryota > Metazoa > Arthropoda > Insecta > Hymenoptera > Figitidae > Euceroptres > Euceroptres primus. Next base: position 35,562 of record JBAGKK010487919.1, read on the forward strand.
AGGCTATTACATTCTTTAAAATTTAGATTATTTTGGTACCCTATCAGCGCCACTTTAAAATATTTGTCAGGTTTTACCGCCTAATAGTTTTCCTTAAACCAAAAACATTACAGCCTATTTTTTCATTTTAAGAAAACAATTTTTTTACCGTAATTATAAATTTAAGTTCCTTGCGGAGGTACAAAAACATCATTTAAAAAAATAGGGGTTCATAATTTTGTTAAAATTTTTAATTTTAAGAGGTAAGACGTTTGAAAAAAAAATAAGTAGAATTTAAATGGGCACCCTAATGATTCCTGCCACAGGAATCATTAGGATTCCTGACAAAAATTCCCTGACTTTTTCAGGTATTTCTAGATTTTTCCAGGTATCATTTTTTGGCCATTCAAGTATGGAATACGGAATTTTATAATACCCCCCCCCCCTCCCCCATTAAAGCAATAT
>JBAGKK010487920.1:0-16134 GCA_037177015.1 Euceroptres primus
TAATAATAATAATAATATAATAATAATAATAAAATAATAATAAATATATATATATATACAATACATATATACATGTATATATACAATATTATGAAATAAAAGTTTGGTTAAATATCTCTAAAAAATGAAGATCAACCTTCATTTTTGTTCTACCTTCATGCAAAAAAAACAAATTTTACATTTTACATTTTAAGAGCATATACTAAGATGACCATGTGACCAAAATATCGGTAATTTATATTCCCCGAGTTTTCTCACAAATTATTAATTTAAATGAATTTTCAAGAGAATCCAGAGGTGTGAAAATGGTCCACATACCTCTGGCTTCTCTTGAAAATCCATTTAAGTTAATAATTTACGAGAAAACTCGGGGAATATTAATTACCGATATCTTGGTCACCTTGGTATATACCTTTAAACAGCTAAAATTTAATAAAAATATAGGTTAAAATAATAAGAAATTTTATTAGATATAACAATTTTTATTGAAAATATAGGTAAACAAAAGAAAAAAAATGTCTTTTTTATTTATTTTATGATTTTGTAATATAAATATAATATATTTATTAATTATAATGATAAATTTCAATAAAATGTACTTTTTAATTAAAAATAAATAAATTATATTGGATACAGAACACATAGAAGTCGCTATCTATTAGAATTATTGCAGATACACTTCAAGAACATAAATATTCAGTTTAAGATGTAAGCCAATTGTTATAGACAATTTATATAAATAATTATTTTCATACGGTGCTCAACTGCAAAAAAAACTTTATCTTGATTAAAAATGGCTAAATATCTCGTACAAATAGTATTTAGAGTGGAAGCATTAGTTAACAAAATAACCATTAGTTAACAATTACCATTATTATAAATATTCTAATAAAAAACTGTATTTTTTTCGAAATATTGTTTTTCTCATTAAACGATTCTAAAATTTATTTTAAATTATAATAAATAGCTGCAGAAAAAAATAAATGTTAAATATGTCTATTGTTAATAACAATATTATAAACAAATTTAAGAAGTTAGCGTTTTCCATCGGGAAAAAATTATTTTTTTACTAAATCATGTTGCAGCTATCTCAGTGGTTATATTTAATCAAGAAAGTGTGTCGCCAACTCGCAATTGTTGTTGTTATTAACAATATTTTTAAAAAATCATCTTTAGCAAATTTACGTCTGAATAAGCGGTTTTTTCGTAATGATTATTTTCATGCATCTTGATAGTGGTACTTAAATAAGCATAGCAAATAATATAACAATATAAAATAGTCTTTTAAATATTTTGTTTATAAAAGTCACAATTTTCTATTATTATTGAATAATAATATTAATTGAGAATTACTGGCAAAGTTACTTATTTAAGTACCACTATCAAGATGCATTTAAATAATCATTACAAAAAAACCGCTTATTCAGACGTAAAATTGCTGTAGATTACTGTTCATTTAATATATTGTTAATAACAATAAAAATTGCGAGTACCATACTTTCTTAACGAAATATAACCACTGAAATAGCTGCAACATGATTTAGCAAAAAAAATAATTTTTTCCCGATGGAAAACGCTAAATTTTTTAATTTATTTATAATATTGTTATTTACAATATAAAATTTAACATTTATATTTTTCTATAGCTATTTATTATAATTTAGAATTAATTTGTAAGTTGTTTGATGAGAAAAACAATACTTCGAAAAAAATACAATGTTTTTATTAGAATATTTATAATAATGGTCATTGTTAACTAATGGTTATTTTCCATTCTAAATACTGCTCCTACGAGATATTTAGGCATTTTTAATCAAGATAAATTTTTTTGTTGCGGTTGAGCACCGTATGAAAATAATTGTTTATATAAATTGTTTATAACAATTGGCTTAAATCTTAAACTGAATATTTATGTTTCTGAAGTGTATTTGCAGTAATGCTGATAAGATAGCGACTTGTCTTTTCTTCGGAGTAAAAAAAATAATATTCGTAAAATGTCCAATTTGACGCCTGTCTGTCTGACAATGCGCAAAAATGAGTTACGTTTTTTCAAATAGGCGCAGTCGACTTATGTTCTCGAAGTGTATTTATACTAATTTTGATAGATTTTTCTAGTCTCTTCTTCGGGGGAAAAAATAATATTCGTAAAATGTTCAATTTTGACGGTCTATTTGTTTAAATAATAAATTCCACAGAGTGAAATGAAAAAATCGGGCCTGAAGTCGTTCTGCAGGAATTAATCCTGAGCATTTTAAACAAAACAACATCAAAATCGCTCAAGAATAATTATAGGCTGTACTGGATTATGAACAGTAAATTCCCGATTCCTCCCACTGTGCGCTCTAACTTGAATAGCAATTTGAATTATTTGAATAATTAAGAATAGTTACTTGAATACTAATTGAAAAAAAACATAGAAGCATTCATTTCAATGGTATCGAATAAGCCTCGTTAAAATTTTAATCAGAAAAAAAAAATGCTTGAGAAATATTTAAGAGATGAAAAAATTTGTTAAAGTTAATGAGATCTTTACCAACTCGAAATGAAGAGGGTGCAGTGAGACTCATTTTTTATACATCCGTGTGGTTGAAAGAAAACTAGTCAAAGGAATTCCAACTTTCATATCAATTTGAACAAGTCAGGACAATCAAAAGATATGCGAAGTATGTCAACCGGCAAAAACGTTCCCCATTTCACAGAAGGGACGGTTCGTGAATTATAAATTCTGAGTCGCCTTTGTAATTGCAATTACTAGGGAAATTCCAGGATAGTTCACGATGTTCGGTGTAGAGAAAGCGGCGGTTTTCATATTAAAACTCAGTCACTTTGAACACACAAAATTTCAAGGCACGATGAGGTGTGTGAAAAATTGTTATGGTAAACGTAAAAGGCTCTCTCTACACGAAATTGACTTTGTTAATTAACAGAGTCGTTAGAATCAATATTTTCGCTACCATTATTAAAAAAGAAAGAATGTTACCGAAGACTATTAAAATATAATTATAAATCTATTCCAAGAATGGAAGAGCAATAAATATATAGGACAATTAATGGTTGGACGCCTTTGCCGTCGCGATTTCCGAAGAGCATGTCCAAATCCAGAGACACGGATAGGCTTTCCCTGCCTGACGTGAATTTGTCGATACGGCTAATTTGTTTTTCGCTACGGTGACAGTGGTTCGCTGGGACAGACAAGCGCAACGGATGCGGAGTCTGTCTGAACCACAGACTTCCAATTTTTGATCAGAATTACAGCCAACTAAAGCATATCGGGTGGTCTTGAATTTTAGTTTATGTAAGCTCTGTATTTCCAAATCTAAAATATGCGACATTTCCATAATTTGGTCTTTCAGAGAAATTATCGCATTTGCAAGAGTAGTCTGTACTTGGTATAATTGCCTGAATTCCATTAATAACAAAGATTGAATTTGAAAAGAGCGTAGTCCCTTCATTTGCATAGGCTAATCTGTAATTATTTGGAAGCACCCTACTCTCCACGAATCAAGTACGATCGTACACATGCGAACTTATAATTGTCCAATTCCAAGAGAGACTTATAATTGTCTGATTCGAAGGGACCGGAATTCATGTATTATTCATAAAATCCTTTATTCGTAAGCGTAATGCGTACTATTAAGGGTTAAAATTTACGAGCGCATGTGCAGGTGGTAATTATGTTCCCTGGATTAGGGGTCACCTTACCAAAACATACAGTAACGAGATAAGCATCCATGGGTTTCCAAAGAAAATAGCAGTTTGCCGTTGGTTGCGAGCTTACTTTGTCCAGAAACAACACGGGAGACCTCGAAGCAACGAGTTTTCTCATGCGACGTTTCGGCAAATACACTTTCTCTCACAGCTTGCAGAAAATTCAAAGAGACCTTTAGAGTCGCTGAACAAACGATATAATTTGGAACGGAAGAACCCCAAATTAGGTAAAAGTAAATACGAGCCATGTTTGCGAATCAAGGACGGTAAAAGCTTCCGTAAATTTCTAATTTCGAGGAAAAACGTATTAATTCAACCTCTTCAACATAAAAGTGAATTTACGTAACGTGACTTTTATATTTACATTTGTGGGTAATCGAAGGTGAATTTTGTACTTGAAACATTGAGTACGAAACAATTGAATTGATTGTAATGAATAATCTAATTGACCGCTTGTATCAAAACATCCGGGGTAGCAGTAGTTTCTGATTAATCAGGTTGCGTTCGTCTGTAACCAATCAGCAACAATCTCGTGTCAAAGTGAAGGTCGGATACAGTGATAAATGATAGAGACTTCAATACCGGGTTTAACGATTCAAATAGTCTCGTGCCAACAATTGGTATTGAAATTCGATATCTCTTTAGGAACATCAATCCTGTTCAATCATATTACTAAATTGCGAATGTCCCGAGTCCTGATCAGTTGAAAAATGCCAATTTCTGATCGAAGGAGATGTTCAAGTTCCTGATCATGTTAGTTTATTGATAATTAATACATAAATAATGAAATTAATAATTTCAGTTGCTAAAAAGCTTAAGAAAGGTTCATTATTTCCAAACGATATTCAAGAGGCATAATATTCTTAGAATAACAGTTGTCATTGAGTCTCATGAGGAATTGGAACACATCCTTATGTAGATTGTAGCAATTCCTGATTATCAATATATTTTTTTTTTTTTGCAAAAACGACGTAAGAATATTTTACCTATGCTTTTTTCAAAAGTTGAACCTTTTAAAAGGGATGAAAAAACTATTCCTTTTAGTATGCTGAGTTAATACCCAAAAAAGCCACAAAATAAGTGATGATCTGTCCTTCGTGCTACCTTTAAGGATTTTCTTCCCGTGCAATCAAACTAAAAAATAATCAGTCTTTATCTTGAATTATAAAATCAACAAAAAGAGTCTTTTGTTAGAAGCAGAGAATTTAAGAAGAAAAACTGAAGCGTTTTACGGAAAAAATTGGAATTATAATTGTTTATTTAAAAATAGTTATTTGAATACGAACGGTTGACCACTGGTAATTTTTATGCACATCTAAATTTAAGCATTTGAAGATTTTGAACAAATTCAAAAGAATTCAAGGGAATTCAAAATAATTCAAGGAGTTTAAAAGAAGTCCTAAGTGTTCAAGGTGAATTCAAAGAATTCAAGGAAATTCACAAGTCCAACAGAATTCAAAGGAATTCAAAAGGATTCAAGTGAATTCAGAAGGATTCAAGTGAATTCAAGGCGAATTCGAAAAATCAACGGAATTGAAATGAGTTCAAAAGAAATAAAAATAACTGAAAATGTGAATTCAGAGGAATTCAAAATTTTCAAGTGAATTTAAATCAATTCAAAGAATTCCAAAGTGTTCAGGGTTAATTCAAAAGAATTTAAGGCAATGCAAAAGAAATCAAAAGAATTCCAAAGGATTCACGTGAATTTAGAGAAATTGAAAATATTTCCAGGAAATTTAGAAGAAATCAAATAAATTTCAAGTGAACTGAATTCATTCAACTTGCCATAAATTGTTCTGAATTCAGAAGAATTCAAAGAACTGAAAAGAATTCTAAAGAATTCAAAACTCTATAACGGAATTCAAATAAATTCAAAAGAAGTGAAAATAAATCAAAAGAAATCAAAAGGATTCAAGTGAATTTAGAAGAATTCAAAAGGTTTTAAGTGAATTTACAACAACTCAAAGAATTTGACAGAATTCCAAACAATTCAAGGTGAATTAAAAAGAGCAACGGAATTCAAACGAATTGAAAAGAAATCAAAAGAATTCAAAAGGATGAAAGTCGTCGATAAATTCAAAAGATTTCACGTGTTTGAAAAGAGATAAAATGAATTTGAAAGAATTAAAGAGGATTCAAGGGATTGCAAAAGAATCCAAGGTGAATTAGAAAAACTAGAACAGAATTTAAATGAGTTCAAAAGAAATTAAAATAATACAAAAGAACTCAAAACGCTTCAGTGAATTCCTAGAATTCAAAAGCGTTAAAGTGAGATAAATGTAGCTGTATTCAAAAGAATTCCAAACATTCAATAGAAATCTAAAGAATTCAAGTAAATTTAATATAATTCAAGTAAATTTAATATAATTCAAGTGAATTCTAAAGAATTCAAATAAATTAAAAAGAAGGGAAAATAAATCAAAAGATATCAAAAGGATTCAAGTGGATTCAGAAGAATTTAAAAGAGTTTCAGTGAATTCAAGCAAATGAATAGATTCAACTTTAGGTACGTTATCTGAATTCAAAAGAATTCAAGTGATTTCAAAGTATTTCAAAAATTTAATAGAATTCCAAGAATTTATTAGAAAACTAAAGGATTCAAGTAAATTTAATACAATTCACGTGAACTCTTAAGAATTCTAAAGAATTCAAATAATTCAAAGAATTCTAAAGAATTCGTAAAATTCTAAAGAATTTAAGAATATTAATGCATTAAAAGAATTCTAAAGAACTCCAAATAAATGAAAACAAATCACAAGATATCAAAAGGATTCAAGTGGATTCAGAAGAATTTAAAAGAGTTGCAGTGAATTCAAGTGAATGAATTGCTTCAACTTAAGGTACGTTGATCTGAATTTAAAAGAATTTAAAGAATTTAAGTGAATTCAAAGTATTCCAAAAATTTCATAGAATTTCAAGAATTTAATAAAATTCTAAAGAATTCAAAGCATTCCAAGAAAGTCAAAGAATTTAAAGAATTCAAAAAATTCTAAAGAATTCAAAGTATTATAAAGAATTCAAAGAATTCCAAGAAAGTCAAAGGACTTAAAGAATTCAAAGAATTCATAAAATTCTAAAAAATTTAAAGGATATTAATGCATTAAAAGAATTCTAAAGAATTCAAAATAAGTGAAAATAAATCACAAGATATCAAAAGGATTCAAGTGAATTCAGAAGAATTTAAAAGAGTTGCAGTGAATTCCAGTAAATAAATTGATTCAACTTGAGGTACGTTGATCTGAATTCAAACGAATTCAAAGAATTCAAGTGAATTCAAAGTATTCCAAAAATTTAATAGAATTCCAAGAATTTATTAGAAAACTAAAGGATTCAAGTAAATTTAATACAATTCACGTGAACTCTTAAGAATTCTAAAGAATTCAAATAATTCAAAGAATTCTTAAGAATTCCAAGAAATTAAAAGAATTCTAAAGAACTCAAAGAATTCTAATAAATTCAAAAGAAGTGAAAATAAATCAAAAGAATTCAAGTGAATTCAGAAAAAAAGAGTTTCAGTGAAATCAAGCGAATGAATTGATTCAACTTGAGATGAATTGATCTGAATTGAAAATAATTCCTAGAATTCAAGTAAATTTAATATAATTCAAGTGATATCTAAAGAATTCAAATAAATTCAAAAGAAGTCAAAAGAAATCAAAAGGATTCAAGTGAATTCAGAAGAATTCAACTTGAGCTAAGTTGATCTGAAATCAAAAGAATTCAAAGAATTCCAAAAATTCCAATAATCCAATAGAATTCCAAGAAAGCAATATAATTCGAAAGAATTCAAGTAAATTTAATATAATTCAAGTGAATTCTGAAGAATGCAAATAAATTCAATAGAAGTGAAAAAAAATCAAAAGGAATCAAAAGGATTCAAGTGAATTCAGAAGAATTCAAAAGAGTTTCAGTGAATTCAAGGAAATGAATTCATTTAACTTGAGATAAATTGATCTGAATTCAAAAGATTTCAAATAATTCAAGTGTATTCTAAAGAATTCACAAAGTGATCAGTAATTGGGACATCCACCTTAATGCAAATTTAATTGCCTGTACTGAAATGTGCATTCTGTAAAAGAAATAAAGAATAGGAAATATGCAAAATTAGATACCAGAGAAATGCGATGAGAATTCGTAATATTCCCACACTTTGAACGAATCTGATCAGCAGTTTGGGCAAGGTAAACACGCACGAGTGTGCCCAACGTATTGCGACTCGTGAGAGAACTATCAACGGGCCACAACGATCTTGTATGCTTGTATTTTCCATCCTCAAGAAAAGTGGTGCGTGTCCCAGGAAGTTAAGAAAAGCGAAGCAGGAGATGGAAACGATCGATGCGCACGCGAGTTGCAGTCAACTTCAACTCACAAGCAGCACGCTCTGTTTGCTGTTGATCTTGCTTTGCATGATCTGCTCGCGTGCTATTTGACAAGATCTGTATCGAGATTTTGCAGAAGAAAAGAAAAAAGAAAAAACCAGGGGAAAAAAGGGAAATAGCTGTGGTGAAAGGTAATGCGCGCCAGGTGATATTTCAGGAGTGAAAGCATCAAAGTGCAAACTATGGTTCTGGCGAGTTTTAATGAAAGAAAACCAGAGATGAGAGAAGCTTTGAGAATGTGCACACCAGTGAGCAAATCCTAACTTTTTGTCATAAATACTGGTTATCAAAATAGCCAGTGGCTGTTCGCAAGCGAATTTACTATTCTCCAGAAATTGTCATAGGTCTCGCCGGGAGGTGGACAGAATTGTAGGAGGGTGAAAAGGGAGATGTGCTAGGAAGGGTGGAAGTGTTGTACGAGACTGGGTTTAATACAGTACAACGCAGTAGCGTAGGCTTTATGATGACGAAGAGCACCTGGGGGACCTGGCACTGCAATTTCCTAGTACAGTGGTAACCTGCACCTGTTCCGTCCAACATACACATATGTACCAACATTTTGCAACAGTGTGCATATGTCAAAAGAATATATATATATATATATATATATATGTGTGTGTGTGTGTGTGTGTGTTGGCATTCAGGCGTGCAGCATCGTTCGAGTGCGAGCAATTTGTATCTGGATACAGATTCACAGTGTCAGCTTTCTTTTCCACAACTCATTTACGGGAAAGTCATGCGATCTGGATAAGAAAAGCAAGCTTCGACTTCATAAGGTACTCGGAAAAAATTGGTCCTATAAAAAGTGTAGAACTCAGTCTGGAAATCTTGGACGGGCACCAAAATATTATAAAAATTGAAAGCCTCCTCATTTCAATATTTAAAAGAGATTCTAATACATACTAAGTAATAGAAGGAACAACAGAAAGTCCTAGACTGTCTAGGAAGCAATTATAATTTTCAAGTCAGTCTGGGAAAATATGAAGGGGTCTAAAGCAAGTAAAAAAAGTCGTACTACGAAGTAGAGACCACATTCAAAAAAAAGTTTGTTTGAATTAAACAAAAAAATTTGTTTGATATAAGGTAGATGGCCCAGTAATCGTACCGGTCCCAGTAATCGTGTAATTGGCTTATAACCTAAAGAAATAATTATAAAAGATCTTTAAAAAAGTATTTACTAACCAAAACTAACGAGCTTTAGCATTATTTATTATCAAAATCAATAAAAATCAAATATAAATGCTTAAAAAATAAGATTGACGGCGAAACGATTCCTGGGACTAAGCTCACGATTACTGGGACTTATTGAAAGATTATTGAAAGAAAAAAATTTTTTGCTTCAATTAACAAAACATATATTTCATTTTAATAAATGAAAAATAGTTACCACATTAATCCAACCAAGCAAATAATTTTTTTGGTACAATTTGTTCGATTTAAATAAACGATTTGCTTAAATTAAATCCATTTGCGTTTATACAAATATTTGATTGATTTAAGCAATAATTATAATCCGCATACGATAGTTCTTTAGAAAAACACTAATAGCGCAGAAGGATCTTTCTCACAATAAAGACTACAATCATACTGAATATAAAGGCGTCTGAAACATGTTACAGTACCGTCGTTACGCATGCCGCGCATCCCGACAACTGGTAGTCTGAAAAAAGTGGTGTCTTACACTTAACACTTTTTAACCACAAAATTGAAAATTTTTTAAAATTATTTATAAAATTGAATAAATTTTTAAAAACAAAATCTTTACTTCATTTAAAACAAAAAATGCTTAAAGCATACAAGAACTTTATTTAATTTAAACAAAAGATTTATTCAATCTAAATAAAAATTGATTCAAATAAAATAAATAAGGACAAATAAAGAATTCGTTTGAATCAAACAAACATTTGTTTGACCCCTTATCAACGTTATAATTTGTTTGATCCAAACAAATTTTTTTTTAATCAAACAAATATTTTTCTGAGTGACAGATTTGTAGTCTTATGTTTACATCACAAGGTCACACATGAGAGACACATTTTTCACTTATTTGACCTACACAAACCTAATTCTATAACCTAACTTAACATTGTTATTAAAAACGCAGTTCGCTAACGCATAATATCGCATGCTCCGTATATTTTTTGCATTTTAAAAGATAATTTTTTACACCACCCACCTCTAGAGTTGAAGTTTACATACACTAAATGATGTGTAAAGTGACTTATTTTAAAACACTTTAGGACCGGTGTGTGCATCGTTGCCAATTTTGCATGAGAACTTTAAAGATAACAAAACTATACACAGTGGCAACACCTAAATTAAAAAATTAAGAATAGGTTGACTGGCTTATAAATTATATAAGTATATGGGTGATTCTCTATACAAAGGGTACTTTTGGAAAAAGTAAAATAAAAAAAAACAAATGTGTTTAAATCATTATTTCTTGCAATAATTAGATGTATTAGCATCATAAAAAGAATATCTGACAGTAGTCACGCTTAATAGTATATTATGCACCTAGGGGGAGAAGAGACTTTTTCGACAAGTACAAGTCGTAGACGAGCGCGAAGCGCGAGCCGGAAACGAGTACTGAAAACGTACACAAGTCGAAAAAGTTCCTCTCCCCCTTAGCGCATACGATATTTTTTATAACAAATGCATGATTTCTGCCCATATTTGATTTTGAAAACTACTGTTACGGAAAAATTTCCGCAATAATAACTTATTGTTACGGAAACTTCCGTAACAATAGTTTATTGTCGCGGAAAAATTTAATTGAAATCTTCTATTGTTTACGGAAATTGTTTTACGGAAATTTCCGTAAAAATAGTCTATTGTGACTATTTTTCCCACGGAAATTTCCGTGGGAATAGCTCATCGTGACGGAAATTTCCGTAACAATAGTCCGTAACAATTGTAACGGAAAAATTTCCGTGGAATAGCCTATTGTGACGGAAATTTCCGTATCGATAGGCAACCATAATTTCCTAAGAGTTTTTACGGTGAGGGCTGATTATCGCAAAATCCGAGCTTACAGATGTATAATTTTTCATTATTTATATTTATATATGACGTCAATTTTTACTCCCGAGAGAGTAAAAAGTACTTTTTACTCCCTAGGGAGTGAAAAGTAGAGGTTAAGCCCCACTTAATAGGCATGAAAAAGAGCTGAAATCATGCATGCGTTATAAAAAATTCATTTCAAATGCTTCTTAGGACTTTTTGACGTCATGCATTATCTACTCTCGTGTAACTACATATGGCTCATTTTTCCAAAGAGTAAGAAAATGTTCTAGAATTTCAGGAAATAAGAATTAAAAAGATTAGAAATTGTTATCTGGTACAAGAAAAAACAAAAAAAAAATCAAAAAAAATTTTTGAATACTTCTTTTTTTAATAAAAAAAATTAATTTTTTAAATTCATCAAATTTTATTTTCAATCAGTTCATTCAGTGAATAATTCTATTAATCAAAATAACATTAAAATTAATAATATCATTAAAACGTGAGAAACACAATTATGTCACTTAGACCTAAATAACAAAAAATAATAATTTACTTTTCACTGCCTTAACATAATTCTACAATTATTAAGTAAGAGGTATCTTATTTTCTTTCGGTTCAATGAATAAGCAAAATATAATACATTTCTTTAGTTTTTGAATTTGTAAACAAATTCAATGATATAAGTAAAAAATCAAAAATTCTTTCAACATTTATAATCACAGCATAGTAGTATCTAAGGACTCACCAATGAAAATAAAATTTATTTTGCATTTAGAATTACTGAAATTGAACCATTAATTTATTCTGTTACTTACACAACCAAAACAAAATCATTTTTTCACAAAATCATTTTTTAAATTATTTTTTTTGCAAAATTTTTTTAGATACGTAATATTTTCTATCAATTCGCCCCTGGGTTGTCGAAAGTATGATTACGACAATGGAGGATAAAATCATAAAATCTTTTGGAAAATTGTTTTATCTCTTTTTACTTGACATTTTCACAGTTGATTCATTCTATTTTAATAAGAAATATAAGAGATATCACGAGGTACCACAATGGATACTAAAAAAATACGCAACGTTTTTCTTACACTTTTCATGGTTTTCAAAGTAAGTACATACTCTTACTATAAAACTTTAATGGCATGAGTAGCGAGAGGTTTTTTCCAAAACCGCTTTTCGCAAATAAGTAACAGTAAGTTATTGTTACGGAAATTTTTCCGTGACAATAGGCCATTGATACGGAAAGTTTTCCGTAACAATAACCTATTGTCACATAAATTTCCGTACAACTAGCACACATCTTGCACATGCCTAGTTTTCAGTTTCCGAATGACAGGTGGTGACAGGGCTCTTGACACAATACTATTGTTTTCTGTCAATTTGATTCAATTTTCTCGGATGGGCTTTGCAAAAAATAGTATGTGATACACGTGTGTAAAGATGATTTCACTCGTGTGATTTGCAACACACGAGTGAAATCACCTACTTTACGCACTCGTGTCACAAATAACTATATTGTCAACTTCATTGACCTGCTTCTCCGGACATTTTCTCATGTAACTATATTGTTCTCAAAATAGTACAGAAATTTTACAATTTCTTATTTATTAATCCCATTTCGGTAGAAAACCATTTCGCAATACGAAATATAGACTTATTTTATTATATTTTATTGTGTTTCGTTGGTAAAGTCATTTAGATAATTAGATTTTGTACTCTATTTAAGTAAAAATTTTTTCAAAAAATTTTATAACTTGTGTGCGTTGAGAATATCGATCGAAATGGTCCTTATATACTAACCAAGGAAATTCTTACCGCTTGTGAGAAACGTCCAATGCCGGGTCAAAACTTGTCGTGCCCCGAGTCATATTTAATTTTCTTATTTATACCTCAAATATTTTTTTAACATTTGCCATTGAAATGTTGTATGACAACTACCTCATTTGATTGATTTTAATGTAAAACAATTTTAATTTAGTATACATATTACTTTAAATTTATTACTTTACATTAGCGTCGAAAGTTCAGTTCACACATACTTTTGGAATTGTATAATAAAGTGGGCCGAAAATACAACACTTTTAAAAATCGAAAATGGTTAGTGATGAAAAGCTGCTACGTGTTATTACAAATAAAAATACTTGATGACTTTTTAAAATCAAAAATGGTTCTACAGTGTCGCAATAAGGTCCAAAATTTTGAATGACGAGAATTTAGAACAATTTCCCTATGAGTGCGAAAATTATGACCATTTTTTCTTATGTACAGTTTTTAGTATTAAATGCTAATAAAAAATTAAAATTAATAAAATTTAACTTTTGTTTAAGTAAGATTATTTTTCAAATGAGCAAAAATTACATTTTTTAAGATTCAGTTAATTTTTATTAAACATTTTTTTTTAAATTGTGACATGTTGGAAGACATGTCGTATTTTTCATTGACCCTCGACATGAAATCGTTGATAATATTTCATTGACTATAGGGTCTATTTCTTAAGATCTACTTAGTTGTAAAATAAACTTTAAGGATCGGCAAACGTTTCGGCCTAAGTAAGGGCCCTCTTCAGTGTAAAATAGTAATAATAGTCATGCAATTAAATAAATAGACCCCATAGCTAATGAAATATTATCAACGATATTTTTTTAGTTTTATGTATGACACATATGACTAGTTTCAGTGGACAAGCAAGCCATAATTTCCTTAGATCTCGAACTTTTTTTCTGAGACGTTCCATTTCTTGAAAATTTGCGAGTCCAGTTTTTTTTGCCTTTTTTTAACAGCTGTAAAGTCTAAGAAGAAATTTTTTTGAGGTTTTACGGGGAACAAATTTTTTTTTCACAAAACTGGAAAGTAAACGAGTAAATCGATTTTCGTAGGTTTAGTTTTGAAACTCACTAAAATTCAAAGTAGAATTAAGATAATAGTTTCTTACACTCAAATTTTATGAAGGAGAAAAATTTGATGATTAGCTTATAACCATCGTTCACTTTACTATACAAATAGGCAAATAACTATTATGAAATAAACCATTTTGACTTGAATTAAACTCAGAACTGCTTGTGTCTTAAACAAAAAAATCTTCTAAAATTCGTTGCAATTAACAATCTTTTTCTGATTTTCTGCTGGGAAATTTTTTTAGTAAAAAACTGTTTTTACTTAGTAGAAAACTATTTTTAGAAGAAAACTATTTTTAGTAGAAAACTATTTTGAGTAGAAAACTACTAAGTCACAGTACAAAACTACTAATTAGTAGAAATGCTTACTAAAGCAATTGATAAACGATTTCGCTCCATGCTCTTAGTAGATCACTGCTAATTCAGATTTAAAGAGTAAATAGCTCACTAGATAATTTTTTTATTCAACGACTTCGCTCACATGTTTGCAGAACGTTCTCCTTCGAAGATAGTATCTCAGCTTAGTTTGTCAAAGATCAAAGATAAACGGGATTCCTTTCTCGTAAGTTCAATTCGCAAACGTGTGCCTTGTTAGAAAGCAGAAGTAGGATAGTACTTACGAACCCATTACCATCGACTTGCCGAGTCCGGCAATGAAAGTACGTTAACGAATCGTTAGTTGGTCCAAGAAAAACTTTTCACTTTGATTTATCTTTTTTTCCTTGCCAGCTAATTTCTCTGGAAAGAGATTCTTTCTGAATTTTACGCAGCTTATAAGACTCAGAAATAGTCTTACATAAGCAAGAAAGTTCTCAGGATAGGAAAAAGTAGACTTTGAACGTAGAGAAAAGTCTACTTTTCTCAGTCAAACTACTTTGAAGTAGAGAAAAGTAGACTTTAGAACGAAAAGCAGTCTTGAAAAATGTAGTGAGATCATTAAGGAGATTATTTTTTTCAAGAAAATTCTACGATTTTTTTTTGTTTGAATCAATTAGTTCTGCGAGAAAGATGAAGTGAAGTTTTCCCCTTTTGGTGCATCGGCCCATGAAACGAAGGAGATTGATTCGAGTGAGTCAAATTCTATTTACGCGAAGACGAAAAAGAGAACAGAAAAGGAAAAATAGTTTGGGGAGGATAAGAAAGTCGTTGAAGAATGGTAGGTTGTTACAGCATTGCTAGCGTGAAAAAGCTGGTTGCGAGTGCAAATTTCTGGAAAACAGAAAAAAGTTGGTAATTAAAGGGAGAGTTGAAGGAATAGGTAGAGAGTGACAAGGTTGGAGAATGATGTAAGAAAAAAAAGAGAAACGAGGAAGTAAGTGAGAAATCCTGGGGGTGTGTCAGAGATAAAACAAGTTAGGGGTGAAGGAGAGGTAAAGTCAGACGAAGCAGAAGGTTCAAGGGAAGACCTGGAGTAGCGGCTCAGGAAAATGCATGGAAATGAATTCCCAAGAGCAAGGGGCGGAGTAAAGGGAGTCAGAACGAAGGCGTTGAGGATATTATAAGGGTTGAAAAGCCTGCGCTACGCTGTCACCAAGAAATTATGCCCAACTTCTGCGGAGCAACCACCGAACTATACTGCTATGTACTACCAAGAACCTTCAGTTCTGTTCTTCTTTTGAGTCGTTTATTCAGATTTTCGGGGTGTACCTGGATCACCCGTGACATCGGTACCATTGCTTTGCGTATTTCACTGAATTACGCTTTGTGCTCCATGCATATTCCACAGGGCACTCCTTTCCACTCAGTTTTGTAAATTCTAGAAGCGTTGTATTAAAAAAATCGCATTTTCATTTCAGCACTCTGCATCTCATATTAAGGTGAAGCGCCGTCAAAAAAGATAACTGCTGCGAAAAGTCAACTTAATTTTTAAACTTTTATTACTAAGTTTATGTTTGGAATCTAAGAAATTTCGTGCACACCAGAATTCAAGAATTTAGAGAATTCAAACAAATTTGAGGCAATTCAAAATACGCTGTGAATTAGCTACCAAGGGAGGATTTATTATGTGTATAATCATTTGTGCTCATTTCATGAACACTTTGCTTCCTCATAGGCAACAAATTTGGCCATAGTCGGGTAAGCATGGGTGGTCTGCCTTGGAAGATATTTGGTTCATATTTGGATGGTAAGTTTCTCCCATT
>JBAGKK010487930.1:0-16133 GCA_037177015.1 Euceroptres primus
ATATATATATATAATAGTATTTTCGTAATTAACGAATAAACTTCTCTTCAGAATGAAATTTAAATTCAATTCAGTGTTCAGATTGAAATTTTTCTCATGAATGAAATTTTATTGAAAACTAATTTATTTTGTCTTAGCCTTGAACTATTCACGAGTGGTAATTTAAATTTGTACATTTTTGAAATAGTTACTTTGAGTTATAAAGTGTAGTGTTCAGTTTTCCGAAGTCAATAATATGGAGCTAAATTCTTAAGCCTGGCAGCATTATAGATAATCGAAGCTTTTTAGGTAATCCTGATTTTTACTTTTTAAAAAACATTTAAAATATCATAAAAATAAGGCCGAGGCTTAGTAATGTTACAGAATTTTTCATATTACTAGCCTTAGCTCTGCTATCTCATAGGCTAATTGCACGGAATTTTCCGTAGAATAGACACTACCTAAAAAGTAACTGTAAATAAGTCAATTAGGTATTTAGGCAATTTAGGTAATTAGACTTGTTTGGGATCATTATAGAACTTGGGTTTATTTAAGCAACTCAATAGAAAACAGGTTTGTTTAGGTCTGCATCTTATTACTTTTTGCATCTCAGAATTCTTTAATTTGATTTAAAAATATTCATTAACGAAATAAAAATAAATTATTATTTCTCTCTGTATATATTTGCAAATAAAAAAGTTTTTTACATTCAAACAAAAGTTTTTTAAATAAAACATAATTGCTTTGCTATGGGGTTAAAAAACATTTGTTTGATTTAAACAAGGCAGTATCTAGTATTATGAAAATTTCGGTACCTGTACCCACTTTTTGTTGTAAGCTAGTTGTACGGTAAATTCCGTAACAATATTCTCGGCCTGAAAACAAATATTATTTGAATAAAAAAAAAATTCGGTCAAACAAATGTTTTTTTAATATTGATTCCTGTACAACTAGCATACAACACAAAGGAGGGTCAGGCTATTGTTACGGAAAATTTCGCAACAATAGCTTCGGTCCATACTATGTTGTGTACTATTTGTACGGAAATTTCCGTAATACTAGACACTGCCTTTAGAATAACATAGGAATTTTGATTTAATCTTCATTATTGATAGCTTATTTGTTCTTTAAAATATTATCTACAATTCTATTCGGTTGGTTCTTATTAAAACAAAGTTAACTTTACATGAAACAAATTGTTAATTAAACAATATTTTTTTAACTCGCTATACACCTAATAAGCTGAATTTTAATAAAACTCATCTGAATAGAATTGTAGATAATATTTAAAGAATAAAAGGTGCTATCAATGATCAAAGATTGAATCAGAATTACGATTTTTTTTCTAAGGCGAAATAAAATCTCAAATAACTAATATTAAATAAACAATTATAGATCTAACTACTTTTTTCCATGCCTCAATTTGATTTTTCTTTTAAAATTCGTTACATTTAACAATATGGATATTTTCCTCAATTTTAAAATGTGGATGTCGCAATTCCCGATCATTTAAGGTTACGAGCTCCAGTTTTGGTAATATATAAAATTTCCGCGGAGTTTAAAAACAAAAACTTTGCATCCCTCGTATAATTTTAATATTTTTCTTTAAAATGAGCGTATTAAAAAGATGAATGGTTGAAAAATGCCTTAAAGACAAGTATAAAAAGTTTTGAATATCCCAATTCTTGATCACCTAAATTTTAACCTAACATAATCCTTTAACTTACACTTTGACACAATAAATAAGGAATTAACTGTCAAGTCCATCTAAAAAAATTATTAGTACTGATTTTATCTAACTTTGGCCAAAATAGACTTTTGAAAATACACGTAATCAGGAATTGGGACATCTGCCATAAATCTATTTTAATTTGAGGTGCGATAAGGGATATGAACATCCTTAAGTTTAATTGCATCTTGTTTTATCGGTTTCAATATAATTATTCGGTATTCAACTAAAATAATCATCTGAAAATCATTTATTTTTAAGCAGTGATCTTATAAAGTTTCACCAATTCGAAGTATTTTCAATAACCATTCGATTAGTGTTAGCCTTAAACTAACTCAGAGTCTCTCTCCTGATGCATAATTATTCCACTAACTAAAATCCTTTATTTTCTTTTCTATTTTATACCGAACGTACAGAAAACTGTTTGGTTATTTTAACCAGAATTCCGTTTGAAATTACCAGAATTTTTAGTAATTTTCAAAAATAGTCCGCAAATCTGTTTAGAATAAAACCGAATCCAATTCAAATCATGCAGGACGGTGGTTGACATATTCAGGATTAGCTTGTCAATGAAATATGTATTTGTACGTGGAAAATAAGAAAACACGTATTTCTTTAAATTAACATGCAATATTTTTACATTTTTACGAATATTTTCAAATTTTGAGGGTAAAATGAGTTTTCTTTAGAAATTCTATATTCTATATTCTATATTCTATATTAAAAACCTTGCTATTTTTGAAATTTTTGAAATATTAAGGATTTTCTTGTTTCAGTTTATACAGTTTTTTGCACTCTTCCAGAATCCATGATAATAATAAAAAAAATAATAAAAAATGGTAAAGTTATTTCGATTTTTTGAAACAAATAAAAAATGTTTTTTTCAAAAACCAAACCTTTTTTCCCCTGAATTTTTAAAGAATAATAGGTACTAATACAGTCTACTTACTACAAATTTCTCATTTGGTATTTTTTTGTTTTTCGTGAGAAAAAAATTAATCTCTATTTTTTTAAAAAACCTTGCCATTTTTTAGGAGTGATAGGACTAAATCTTTTTTTTCGCGGGAAAACAACGTCGATTCGTGTGATATTTTTTTTACTTCGGATTATTTATTTACGTTTCGAGTTAATCGTTGAAATAATCCTTTCAAAAGTTGAATATAATTCTAGTTGTAATATTGGGTAGTTGCTGTTACACTTTAAAGTTTTTAATATTTAAGACAATTGTCACGGCTGCTAAAGGTCTTTATTCAGAGGACAGATTAAAATGTTCAGATTATGAAAAAGTGCATAAAAATGTTTTGATAAAATTTCGTGTTTTAACTGTTCAAAAAATCAAAATAACTTTACCATTTTCATTGCTTCTTGGTTTTTCTCAATGGTTTCGAAAGAATGAAAAAAAATTGACAAACTGGAACAAGAAAAACGTTAAAATCTCAAAAATTACAAAAATGGCAAGGTCTTGAAAAAAAATCGGAATTAATTTTTTTCTCCCGAAAAACAAAGAAATACTAAATGCGAAATTTATGCGAGGTAGACTATATTAGTACCTATTATTTCTGACAATGTCAGGGGAAAAAAGATTGGATTTTTGAGAGAACATTTTTTCATTTTTTCCAAAGAAATCGAAATAATTTTACAATTTTTTATTATTATTTTTTTGTGGATTTTGAAAGAGTGCAAAATACTGTATAAACTGAAACAAGAAAAACCTTAATATCTCAGAAATTGCAAAAAGGCAAGGTTTTTAGCGTAAAATTTACAAAAAACTCATTTTATCCTAAAAATTTTAAAATATTCGTCAAAAATGTAAAAATATCGTTGTGTTAATTTATAAAATACGTGTTATCTTATTTTTCACGTACAAAAACATATTTCATTGGCAAGCCAATCCTAAACATGTCACCTGTCCACAGTGGGGCAAAAAAAAACGTCCGTGGACAAATTGATTTTCAGAAGAAAATTGTTATCCGAATTAAACTTTTTTCAAAAAATGAAATCTATTAAAATTCCGCATCGAACTGTCCCGACGGATTTTCGAAACAAAGTTTTTGTTTTTTTTTAAATTAAATAACAAAACTAAAAAAAAAATTTGACTTTTGAAGTGTACCGGCTTTTAACAAATACTTGGATTCATTCATAGTTGCTTCATAACATGAAAAAACTATCCAAAAAAGACGTCCAATAGCAATGCAATTGTTTAAAAATTTATTGAATTTATTATAAACAAATAAGTGCATGAAAATGGTCTCGTGGGAATTGGCAGCGATTCGTCACTCGATTCGCACTAAATTTGAACAATTTATGGACAAAAAGAGTTTTTTAGTAGAATTAATGAATGTTCATAAATAATTTCTTATTTTATAAGCAAGTTTTATAAACAATTATACATAGCAGGTATTTATGATTGAATAAATAAAGTTTTTTCTATAAAATCGATCATATATTACCTAGAAATGAAACCGAAGTATCATATTTGGTCATCCAATAAAAATTAATAATTGTTTAAACAATCTGAATTAACAAATGCACTATTTGGCTATTTTTGGACGCAAAAACTTGGTTCTTTCGGCGCAATCAACTGTAAATAACTAACTTCTAAATTTTTAAGGACATTTCGATGCCAATAAATAATTTTTATTGTAAACAACAATTGTTTAAACGAATTTTTATCATGTTATGTATTTATAAATAAAATTCCACTTTTTTTACGGTCTTAACATCAGCCAGTTATTTGACAATGACTTCTTGCTATGAATTGCTAACATTTGATAAATAATTGTTTGAACAAACTCAATTACAAATGCATTATTTGGCTATTTTTCAGCATTTAAACTGTGTTCTTTTAGCGTAGTCAAATGTTAATAAAACATTTTAAACTTTTTTTAGATACTTGGATAACGATCCACTATTTCTATTGTCATTAACAATGGTATAAACAAATTTTTCTCTGCTAATGTATTTGTAAACTAAAAATTGCGTGTGTCTTGTGGAATATACTTAAAATAACTTGGCAATAATTCCTTGCTATCAGTTGATAACAATTGATTTATTTTGCAATGTGTCTTGCGTGCAATATAACTCCGATCATTTTATTACAGAAGGTTATTTTCAAAATAAATCGAACTATTTCATAAACCGAAAAAGAAAGTCGAGTAGTAATTTACTTTCTTTAACAAGTCATCAATTGTTATCTACTGATAGCAAGGAATTATTACTAAGTTACATTAAGGATATTCCACAAAAAAACGCAATTTTTAGTTTACAAATACATTAGCAGGGAAAAATTGGTTTATAACATTGTTAATAACAATAAAAATAGTGGATCGTTATTGAAGTATCTAAAAAAAGTTTAAAAATTTGTTATTATCCTTGATTTCGCTAAAATAACAAAGTTTAAATGCTGAAAAATAGCTAAATAACGCATTTGTTAATTAAATTTGTTTAAACAATTATCAAATGTTAGAAATTCATAGCAAAAAGTAATTGCTAAATAACTGGCCGATGTTAAGTTCGTGAAAAAAGTGGAATTTTATTTATAAATATATAACATGATAAAAATTTGTTTAAGCAATTGTTGTTTACAATAAAACTGATTTACTGTCTTCGAAATGTCCTTAAAAATTTAGAAGTTAGTTATTTACAGAGGATTGCGTCGAAAGAACCAATTTTGTACATCCAAAAATAGCCAAATAGTGCATTTGTTAATTAAGATTGTTTAAACAATTATCAATTTTTATTGGATGACCAAATATGATACTTAAGTTTCATTTCCAGGTAGTATATGATCTATTTCGTAGAAAATACTTTATTTATTCCATCATAAATACCTGATATGGATAATTGTTTATAAAACTTGCTTATAAAATAAGAAATTATTTATGAACATTGATTAATTCAACTAAAAAACTCTTTTTGTCCATAATTGTTCAAATTTAGTGCGCATCAAGTGACGAATCGCTGCCAAGCCCCACGAAACCATTTTCATTCACTTATTTGTTTATAACAAATTCAATAAATTTTTGAACATTTGCATTGATATTGGACGTCTTTTTTGGATAGTTGCTTGATGTTTTCTAGGTATTTTTGAATGAATCTAAGTATTTGTTAAAAACCGATAAACTTCAGAAGTCAAATTTTTTTCAGTTTTGTTATTAAATAAAAAAAAAATACTTTTTTTTTTCAAAAATCCGCCATGAGAGCTCGATGTGGAATTTTATTAGGTTTCATTAAAAAAAAAAGTTCAATTCAGATAACAATTGTCTTCTGAAAATCAATTTGTCCACGGATTTTTTTTGCTGCCCTATGGCGTCGGCCTAAATGATATGAAATGGAATTGGTCATAACCAGAATTTTGATTATGATAACCGGAAAGGAATGTTAAATCGAGTCTAACTAGAATTCAGGTCAAAATAACCGAATATTTTTCAGAATGAATATGATAATTCTGTCTATAGCCCAAATGCTGTCACTGATGTTGAATAAATCGATAGAATCTATCGGCCATTGCCAGTTGGGTTTGGTTTGAAAGCAGCAAGTAGGCTTAGTGTCCAGTTCTAGTACCCGACCATCTGACCAGTATTCATCCGATTCGGGCAGTGTAAAGCAGTCGGTAAAGCAAATCCAAGCTGTATAGTAGACCGCGAGCATAATAACCGAGAGTAATGTGTGAATTATTGACTGCTTCCTATCTTGCAACCTATTCCGCGCTCGTGTGCGTGCATGCATGCGTTTATTTATGTACACCCTCACAGACTCGCATGTCTCTCTATGTTTGGATATCCGACGCTTGCATATAGGGAGGTGAGGTACCATCTCGTCCGTTTCATGTCGCGTGAAACCAGACGCGTGCGTGTGCGTAGATACGGAAACTAAACTCTCGCACGCATAGATCTAACTTCACTTGGTAGCCGCTTGGGGAATAGATCTTCCTTCTCGCGTTATAGACATGCACATGCTAGATGGTCATTGGCGTAAGCAATGCACACTTAATAGGTCATCAAACTGTAATGAGAGTCGCAATTATTCATTTTATTCTATCCGTAATAATGTATCAAACTATAGGTCGCTGCATTTCCGCTTTATGCGCTCATTGTCACGTAAGTTTTACTTTTGTGTATAATTTTAGGGGAACATTTCCACCTCCTAAAATGGGCTTCCCTTAATATATTTGTGTGAACATATTATATTTAACAGTTATATTACAAGGTAAGGGCATTTTTGAAGCAGTCAAAGGGAAACTATGCTGTATTTCGGATACTATGTAGTATCCAATAGGGTAGGTCGAAAATAAAAAATTTTGGAAATAAAAACCGAAACCATCCCTAAAAGTTGTACATTGGGAACCCAATGAAGTGTAATAAATGTGGAATTGATCGATCTATACTACCGTCCAAACTAAAAAGTTATGTAAGTGCTCTCTGAGTTGAACGGAGATATTCAAGAAAAACCATTTGCGCTAAGAACTTTAGTATAGGAACACATTTTCATTAATGCAAGTACCCCTTTCTGGTAAAAACGTATGTGCTCTTTCTGATTTTGTAAGAAAAAATTGATTATTTAAACAATTTCTGTTCAAAAATGTACTTGCGGATTTTTCTGGAATCAAATCTCAGCTGAGAAATATGCAAAGTCGCTTGCGGAGTGTTTCGCTGTAAAGTTATCGAACGTCGGCCCTCGATTCAACAAGAGAAATCCGCAAACGCCATGCGAGGCATGGTGGGACTAGAACTTCTTAACCGATGTCGCTTGCGGATTTCTTCGCTTGGACATGTTTGCTCGACTCGACACATTTACAACTTGAGACTCTACGTACAGCACATGTGGAGTTTTGATTTGGTACCAAGAAGCGTGCTCGACTACTTTCTCCAGACAAAATATCCGCAATGTGCTTTGCATACATTATTTCCTTGTATTTCGTGACGTATTCGACTTCTCCTACAAATTTCAGTCACCGCAAAGTACTTTCCATATATTTTTCTACTGCATTTGGTCAATTTGCTCAATATTTGGAATTTTAAACATTCATTTTTCATTATAAATAATTAAAAATTATAATTTTAATCATGATAGACGCAGCTTACTCTCACGATTTCATTGATATAAAGAACTCATTTTTCGAGAAAATGTCACTTAACTATGTTTTTCCGTTGTAGGGCAGTATAGCTTGGTTATGCGCACGAGCAAAACATGTTTAAGAAATTTATTGTAAGCAAAATTTTACAGTTTCTTCGGGTTTAAGTTTTTTTACATTTTTAGGAGTGTATAGAGTCTTCCTAATTTTTTTCAGATTTTTATATGATATGTCGCGCGAGAAGATTATATTTGAATATACTTCTGTAATTGACAATTATTTCTTGCGTCCATGAAAATGTCAATAAAATTTTTTTGTACCCATGAGGGCTTTCTTTGGGTCAAAATGAACCTGGAAAAAAGTCGATGTATCCGAGGAATCAAAAATGAAGATTCCAAATTTTCAAAATATTGAATTCTCCATATTTGATTCCTTGGACATCTCGAATTTTTTGTAGGTTCATTTTGACTCAAAGGAAGCCCCCATGAGTGCAAAAAAATTTTATTAACATTTTCATGGACTCCAGAAATAATTGTCAATTACAGGGGTACATTCAATTATAATTTTCTCGCGCGGAATAGCACATAAAAATCTGAAAAAATTAGGAAGACTTTTTAAACTCTTAAAAATTAAAAAAAATGAAACCCGGAGAAACTATAAGACTCTGCTTACAATAAATTTCTGAAACGTATTTTGCTAGCGCGCAAAACCAAACCATAGATCTATCTATTCCATATTTAATGCACTTCATGAGATGCCCAATGTACAACTTTTAAGGATGGTTTCGTTTTCGATTTCCAAAATTTTTTATTTTCGACCACCCTAATATCCAAGATGACAGACCGGGACGCTAAAGCCCTTTTTCTGACCTTACTGTATGTTTAGAAGTAGATACATGCTCAGCAGACTTCCAGTTAGTTGCAAAGTACTTTTTTTATATTGCAAGTAAACAAAAGTTAGAAAGAATAAATAGCACATTTAATGAAAAAGTTTTACATAGCTATCTTACAAATCGTGATTTAAAAGTCTAGCGATTTAAAACTGCAAGTGGTTTGTAGAAATTTCAAGGGATCTCTGTTTAAGACACCTGCAACCTTTTTTTATGAGACTTAATTTTTATTATGAAACGTAACGTGATGATTTAATGGTTTGAGTAAAAATTTGTATATATTTAATATATATTTACATATTGTATATATCTGTGAGTTCGAAATTCATGTGATTGTCGAAAGTGTCCCCTATATACTGTATTAGAAAATTCAGGTTCTCTAATTCGGTAGAGGTGTGCAGTTCGAATTTTCAATTTAGATCGAATTTTCAATACATATTGCTCTTGGAAGTATTTTTTAAGTGGGGCCTCAAAAGACCCCATACGCACTTTATGATATTTTGAGATACGTGTGTGATTTAATGGTTAAAGTCAATTTCGAAAAATTTAATGATCTAAGCGGGGTCCAAAAAGGTACCGATTTGCATTGAAAATTTAAACTGAGGAACTGCACATCTCTCCATAATTCGGAAAAGTTCTCTTCATCGAAGAAGAAAATTCATTAAATATTTTTCTCGAATCTGATTCAAAATAAATTGACTTACAAAATCTACACAACATCGATTTTCATATCATTTTTACATAAAATTGCAGCATCTGTGTAAAATAAATGGACTTACAAAATCTACACAATATCGATTTTCATATCATTTTTACATAAAATTGCTGCATCTTGAACAAAAGTGATCTTTTCTTTCTACTGTTCACGGTGAGCCTCAACCAACTTTAACCGAAAGGTCTTTGAAATGAGATAATCTTTGTTGAATATTGCTTTACGATGCCATACAAGTATTTTGTATTTAAAATAAAAATCCTACTTGAAAAATTTTGTTTAAAATTTCGATTTTTTAAAAAATTATTTTTTTTCGATTTTTGCCCAAAAATCGCTATTTTTCAAAAAACTATCTAGAATATGTATAATCGATTGACCTACGCCAAAATGGTCTACAGACGACTTAAAGTAAACGCAATTATCTTTAATTTAAGATAAATAGCAACCCTCTAAGTCCAATAGATCGTTAGCTACGACCTCTCAAATATGACACCTTTTTGCCTGTTTTTATGACCAAAAATCATGGGTTTAATTTTTGTAAACCAGAGCGTTCCCTAATAAATCTACGTTTATGCTGCTCGGGGATAACTAAAAGTACATAAAATTCAACGTAAACTGAAAAAAATGTTCTATCTTCATAAACTTCAGAGTTATGAATTTTTAAAACTTTGTGTTTCTTCACTGTTTTTCTCAAAAAATGGAAAATACGTTCTCTTAATTATTTCAGCAATTCTAATGTGAAAAGTACATAAGGATAAATGAAAGAGGACTCAATTCAGAGAAACTTAAAAAAACGTTGTTCTAACTTTAATGGGTCAAAAGTTATGACCTCTCAAAGTGACCCTCTCTGTCTTTTGTGAATCAGTCGTACTGAAAAATGTAATTTCAATCATGTTCTGATTAATGCATTAAAATATAATGCACTGAATGATCAATAATGATCAATTACACATTTCTTATAAATAAATAAGTAATTATTTAAATTAATTAATTTTTTTCAAAATAATTTTTCATTTTTTGCACATTTTTCATTCTTTTTTTCGCAGAAATTAATTCAAAATGGTTTATTCGTCACTTTTCATGAGTCATTAAACATATTTATAAACAAATAAATGTTATTAAAAATCAAGTTTTTACTTTTTTAGCACTTACGACTACTTTCGTCTCCTAAATTAATTGAAAATAGGTAAGTATTCATTATTCATAAGTAAAACAAAATATTTTTTTTTAAGCAATAAATTTTAATACTGAGTCCCTTTTCTCATAATTATTCAATTTTTTTAGAAGGAATGGAAGGTGCACAGTCAACATGATTATTCTAAGATAATCCTGAATAATTCTCATAATTATTCAATTGTTTTTAGAAGGAATGTAAGGTGCACAGTCACCATGATTATTTTAAGAATTTGCTACGCTCTGATTGTGAGTACAATGGTCACCACGTGTAAAAGAAATGGCGTATTTCAATTATGTTGTATTAAAAATAATTGTTAAAAATCACTGCTAATTAGAAATAGTATATGTTGGAGTATTGAAAATATTTACATAATGCAACAAAGTTGAACACCTGTAAATAAAATAACTTTTCAACTTTTTATGATAAAAAGACTTCTTGAAAAACTTTCAAATCTCTATAGATTATGCAGTTATTGTTTTAAGGTAGTATTTTATTATACTTGTTTACTCCACTTCACAATAAAAAATAACTTATCTTTTTAAACATCTCAAAATATTAGTTAAATTTTTATTTTTCTTTAAATTTGATTTTTGAAAAAAACGCTCCCACGATTTTTTTCATATCATATGGGAAGTATCCGTACATTATTCGAGAAAAAGATTCGGCGAAAAAGAGTTCAGTAAAAGAAATTTTCAATAACCTTTTGTACTAAACGATTACAGAAACCTTCGTAGATTTCACAATTATGATTTTATAAAAATTTTTGTATGAACTTTTTTACTCCATTTTTGCAGCTTTAACTCCTCTGATTAATTAAAATTTCTTACTATTTTTTTTTTATTGAAAATCCAAATTTTGAATTTTTGAAAAAAGCGCTCCCACGATTATTTTAAAGTTTTGCTAAAAAAGCATGTATATTATGATAGAATAATATTCTGCGAAAAAATGTCATGCAATATGTTTTTCCAGTTAAAATTGGTAGAGGTTCACCGTGTGTTGTTATAATTATTTAGAACCATTTTCTTGTATTTATAACTATGTTTCACAGTGAGGATAAAAGATTATTTTTTATAAAATACATTTTTACCTTGGATTTTCATCTAATCAGTGTTCACAATTAATAAGAAAATTTAGCTTAAGCCCGAAAAGTAAAAAAAAAGATCTCCAAGAAAACTGAGCTGCCAATCTCAAAATGAAGTCGAATTTGATCCAAAATTGCAATACCTGCAACTAAAACGATCTTTTCTTTCTGACACTGTGTCATATAATTCAAAATCATGATTACATGATAATATTGACAAAAGTTTGGTTTGACTCTTTTCTTTCCTTTTTTCGCCCCCTTTTTTCAATGGAATAGAGTTGTCTCTAATGAGCCGAAAAGTGTGATTTTGGGTAATTTACATTTCATTTTGAACCATTTTCTGTAAAGTTTCTTTTCTTTACACAGAGTGTTTTATTCAAGTGTAAATTCTTAATATCTTAAACAAAAGAATCCCATTTTTTGTGAAAATCACCCACATGAGATTATTTTTCTGAGAAATATCACTCCTCTTTTTTTTCTTGTTGTAATTTCTCTACAGTGTGATGAAAAAAAAATCAATTTTGTTGTTATTATCTGCAAATTGTATATACATTATTTATAAATAAATATATTTCGTGATAATAGAATCCATCTAAAGATATTTTGAGACTGAATTTAATGGTGAAAATGTATCGAAGGAAGGATGATCTTTTGTGCAATTTTGATAGTGGTTTTAGTGGAGGGATGGAAATTCTTAGAAGGTATGGGATCTGAAATACTGAACCATGGTTGAAGGATGTTTCGTAACTTTATAACTGAGCATCAGTGTGGTTAACTTGCCATTATAATCTAATTCAATCGAGTAACCCACCTGTGAACGCCCCGTGTAAGCATAAAGGGTCGTCTACGCCATTGGCTACCACAAGCTATTCCCGCGCGGAACCTGTCCCGTTAGTTTTGAGTTTGACACGCACAGCTATATACCCATATTGCAGCTATATACGCGCGTCACGAGTTTCCTAGGCGAGATCCATGATCTGCACTAGAATGGGTTAGGGTAAGGTGATTCATCCGTCAAAGAGTAACTTTGAAGGAATGGTGCTAGACGGTATTCTATACATATATCTTCTTTGATCGACGGAGGTGAAATTCTCCGAAGAGTTAATAACAGGTGATCCTAAATTCTAAGAATCAAACCTTAAAAAAACCCATGGAACGAAAATATCGATCCACTCAGAAAAATGTCCTTTTGTATCAAAATGATGTTCCTTGACACAAATGGAATTGCCTTTTAAAGGGCATAGCAGGTTAAGTATGTATGTGCTGCCCCCGCATGAATCCGGTTGATATTTTTGCCATGAGTTAATATTGTTGTACTGTTGTATTGTAGCAGTAAAGACTTTGAATGAACGCGTTCGCTAATATTGAAAATTCTATAATAAATAAATATTATCCAATGTAAAGTTTTTTCATCGATATAAATATAAGTTCAATATTTGAATATTACGTCGAAATTTCTTTAATAGAGCTTAATAGTATTTAAAAAATGGGATGTTCAATTACCGTTACGTTTTTAGGCTCTTTTTATGAAAAATATAATAAAAATCATGAGAATGTATAAAAACGCCTCATACACAAAACTACATAAAACAGATGTAAGGATTTTCTCAATTTCTCGTGTTTCTAAAAGAGATATTTGACATTATTGTTGTTAACCTAAAACAACCTAACTTTTTGAAATTCAGTTACTCATTGTTTCTTTCAAATCTCAAAATTCGAAATGTTCATTCACTAAAACACTTCGTTTATTAACTGAAAAAAGTCATTCATTTACTGCCTCAACTGCGTTCATTTATTAACTCACGTGTTCATTCACTTCTACCTTTGCACACGGAGGAAAATGGATAGTCAAACTTTGAGTGTCAAAGATGGTCAGTTTAACCTTCCACATAGTATCATGTATAATCCATAATTTTTTCTTCATAGTCAGAGAGATGCTCATTTTATGTTCAGCTTAACGATCCGCACAGAATCAGACTTACTGTCAGGGATAGTCAAATCGACACGCTATTCGACTTAAATATTCTTAGATTTCAAGTTGACACTCTACGATAATCGAGTTTCAACTCCGAGATCGTTAACTTGACACTCTGGGTTAGTGAAGCTAACCATCAAATTTTGACACCCCAGGATAGTAAACTTGACACTCTGGGATAGTGAACGTAACCATCAAATTTTGACACTCCGCGAAGGGTATGCCATACCATCTAGAGGGCTGTCCTATAGTTAAAACTCAAATATAGTCAGTTTGACACTCTAGATGTTTAGGCTGATCATTCATTTTTCTCAGTGCACCCACGTTATTTATTTCTTAATATCTCTTTAAATAGATTCGTCAAAGCTTTAAAAAATTGTATTCCATTAATTGAAAGTATATGGGCATTTCCAAGCAACGTGTCATTTTCTCAAAGAAAAGTTCCAAAACCAATCTTAAGGCGCACATTTCAAACTTTTTTTCTACATTCTAAATACATGTAGGAACTCATTTTTTAGCTTCGTCAATATCTTTGCGTATGCGCGCAGTTTGCACAAAATATTTAAATTAATAAGTTTTTAAATTTAATTGAATGAATAATATTTTATGAATGGAAGATGCAAGAGGGTTGTTTATTGCTTTTAAATGCTCTGGATACTTTCCAGTAGTATGTGTAAATTACCATCTCCTTGATTAAAAATATGTCGCGAGTGTCTAAGTTTTGACTTCGATTATTGATGGAAGCTCAATATTATTCCAATTTAATTGAATAAAACTACACTAAGACGGGAAATTTCAAACCCAAAGGAATACTTATTCTCTAAATATTATTAAATATAAAAAATTATGTTACATAATATTATAAATATTATATTATATTATATTATAGATACCAGATATTATAATTATAATATAGTTACAATATAATATATTATATAATAATATTATTGTTTCTCTCTGATATTACTCACATAAAATTTAATGAAAATTATATTAGGATGTATCATGAAATATGTATTTTCAATAAGGCAAGCAAATGAAATGATGTTTAAAGTTTAAATAAATTTTGGTATTAAAAATTTGTTAAAATTAATTTAAAAACTAATTTAAAATTAAAAATATTTTCTTAAACCCTTCTCTAATTCAATTTGTTAGAAATGGGTTAACTTATTATATTATTGATAGATTTATTTTCCGAAAATTTGATATAAAAATGATTTTTTATTTTGTATTTTTACGAAAATAATGTTACTTTGCGAAAAACTTTAGCACCTTCAAATATAAAAACCTCTTTGTTCTAAAAAGTATTTTTAGACGAATAATTTGATAGAAACAAGTAATATTTCTCCATTATTTGACTATTTTTTGTAATATTTCAAAATATTCTAACTTTTTGAAAAAAAGTTTTAGACAAAAGTTATTCCTTTCAATAAAATGGATCTTTTTTGCGGCACAACATTTTTTTGTTGGCATGTGACTTTTGAAGAAAAGCCATTTTTATACACAATTTGATTTTGATTTTTACGAAGTACACATGATCTTTTATGCACATAATTTTCATTGTGGGGAAGTTTTTTGGCCACCGAAATATAGCAAAATGAGCAAGAAATTGGACATAACTTTTGCGCGCACTGCATAATTAACTTGTTCCACGGTAAACTTCTTCGGCTCAACATACTGTTCGATTTCCGTAAGCATGGAATTAGCTTATTCCTTAAAGATTAGGCTTCTATTCTCCATTTTAAAAAATCGTTTGTAAATATTTTTCACAGTGCTGAAGTAGAGAATCTTATCGTTACACCAGCGACACGTAAATATTAGGGCAAATTTTATGAACTAATTACAATTTTTCTATATATTCTACGTGATTTTCATAAATCTCATTAGATTCTAGAATAACTTTTAAACAAAAGACGTGATTCTCTGATTTTTATATTATAAAATATAAAGATGACAGATTTTAAAATGTTTAAAAATGTAAAATGGCCACTCTGTTAGAATGACATTTCTCATGTATCAGAGGCGAACTTATCGCCTGTATTATAATTTTATGCACAAAAACTCTTGTCCTACTTAGTTTTCGTCACAATTAAATGTATCTCATAGCTTATTATTTCTAATCTTATCTTCCGACATCAATAAATAACTAGGACATCAAATCTAAGGGTTACAGACAATTGCCCTAATACATTTGAACTATTCAAAGAGTCAATC
This sequence comes from Euceroptres primus, assembly GCA_037177015.1. Classification (NCBI taxonomy): domain Eukaryota; kingdom Metazoa; phylum Arthropoda; class Insecta; order Hymenoptera; family Figitidae; genus Euceroptres; species Euceroptres primus. The sequence continues at coordinate 15,830 of JBAGKK010487930.1, forward strand.
TTTTATGCCAGTTCTTTTTAAATTGTTTAAACAATTTCTAATGGTAAACTTCCACCCCATTTTACTTCTTTAAGTAATTCGTTTTTCTTTCTTTCTTTCTTTTCAGTAATTTTTCTTATGAATGAAAAATAAATTACCAATTACCATGTTATGGGGGTTGTTTCTCAGGCCCCGTAAAAGAAGTTTTGAGGGGTTTAAATTAAAAAATCTGCCCGGTTCCCTTCGGAGGCGCGGGCACATTCTCATCGCGCGCTTCGCTCGCAAGTTTGAGCGCGCCTAGGGCGCGCGGAGTGACCGTCGCGCT
>JBAGKK010487941.1:0-16131 GCA_037177015.1 Euceroptres primus
ACGTTATTTTCTATTCGCACCGTCTCTAACGCGTCGAATATTTAACATTACACGTCGCATCTTATTCCGACTCTAATCTTAACTGTACATTTTAACTAGGATTCACTAAATAAGGTGCCTTTAACAAAAGTTACTTTATTGAAACGAATCAAACTAAGATCTATCCATTAAACATTTATTTATAGGCACAGGAATGATATGATCTAGATATGTTTCTTAACCCTTGCACTTTCATCATCAAATTTTTAGATAAAAAATTAAATTATTTAATAAATCCATATTTTAAATAAGTGTCGAAAACCTTTCTAATTATTATACGTATAAGCATCAAAATTTTTTAAATATTAGGTTGCAATCGACTTAGGCGAAATAAAATAAACTGACCCTCAAGTTAGTTATCTGCAGTTAAAAAACGCTATACTAAATTTCAATATTTTAATAAATAATTAGACTTGGTTCATTGAATAAACTTTAAAATTGAAATTAAGTTATAAATAATTATGTTTTCTTGAGAGTTACCGCTTGTGGGATGGGTCAAGAAAAATTCTAATTTGCTTAAATATAAATCATCTTGGATCGTTTCCAAGATTCTAAAATTACATTTCTAATATTCTATAATAAATGTGTTTCGGGGGAAAAATTGGAACGATTTAGAAAATTCCCATTTGAATCTGAGCCATAAATAATCCTCAATCCTCAGATAATCTCTTTATTTGAACGAGCCTATTTTTAATTATCAACCCTTGGTCGTTGCAGGAAAGGGAATTTCTCAGTAATTCCTTTTGGTTTTGAAATTGTGGGATTTCCGGATTGAGGTGAATCGGCTCAGACTGTCTACAGTCTGTAGTTACATCGTATTGTAATATAGTTTCCCCAAATCCATTTTTACATACCCTGGTCATTTATGAATACGGTACCTGCAAATCAAAGAGGGGCCATAAACTTGGGTCTTCTTGTGAATCTTGGGACCCAACCCCTGTAGATATTTGCTGGTCATTATAAAATTCTAGACGAAATATAGTTAGGCTGTTAAGACCTATTTAATACCGGTAAATACCCCGCATGCGACATAACAAAAGGCTAGTCGATGGGGTCGTATTATCTGAGAATAGTGGGACAAACAAAGCTGGGGATTTCTTCAGGTAAAACCTTATGGTAATCCTCAGACTGAAGGAAACAATCCATGTGTATTCAAATTGCGCAGAAGCCGGCACCACGTTTCAAAGGTAGACCAGAATAATTGGAAATTGAAAGGAACGAAAATTACCCTAATAAATAATCTAAATCTCGGAACAATTTCTATTTTACTAATTATTTTTCTTACTAATTTTACTAATTATTTTTCTTACTAATTTTACTAATATTTTACTTTCTTAAATTTACTTTTTACTTTTTACTTTAATTTTTTACTAATTTTATTAACACTATTTTCAATTACTGATTTTGCGTTGTACAAAAATAATCATTTCTGTCTCAAAATCGTCAGATTTCTTAATTTTAATAAGAGCTTAAAAATAATTGTTACTTGTCATTTTATTTCTAAAAATTTACTTTCTGTCCTAGACTTCAGAGGGTCTACTCAAAGCCTGAAAAAAAACCCTGACTTTTCCAGGTTTTTTCCAGGTATCTTCAGATTTTTCCAGGTTTAACTTTTCTTAATATGGAGTCATTCAACTATTAAGTATTGCATTTTTAAAGCATTTCTGGCTCTACTCCCCTTCAAAGCATTACATAATACTTTATAATAACCCTATTTATTATTCACTTGTAAATTGTTACATTGCATTTACTTAAATTTATCAAATTTAAAAAAATTGATGGACTGAATGACTGATGTATTTTAAAAAAGACATTTATTTAAAACGTTATACTCTAAGTCTCTAAAAGTACTTACTATGTTTCCTGACAAAATCTGCATACAATAGATTTAGACAGTACAGTTTATTCTTTCGGTAAAATGACTATTTTTTCCTTTAAGAAATAATACTACATATTTCGCGAATTTATTATAATAATTTTTTTTTTCAGTCCTTGTAAATACCTATCTAGATTGTTATTTAGTTTTGTATTGCAAAGTGAAAAGAATTTAAGAGCGCTCGAAAAAATGTCCTGGCTTTATAAAAAATGTACAGGTTTTTCCAGGTATATAAAAATTCCCTGCGAATTCCAGGTTTTCCAGATGAGTAGACACCCTGGACTTTATTCCAGATTTATAAATATACTTTATTATTTGCACAAAAATCTTTTTATACTTCTTAACAATTTAATATTAAAATAAATATTTAAATAAATATACTTTATTATTTGCACAAAAATCTTTTTATACTTCTTAACAATTTAATATTAAAATAAATATTTAAATAAATATACTTTATTATTTGCACAAAAATCTTTTTATACTTCTTAACAATTTATATTCTATTTATATTCTACATTCAATTTATATTCTATTAATATTCTATTTTTTTTAACTTTCCAGACGATCTAATACTATACCTACAATTTCTTATCTGGAAATTTATTTTAAAAATAATTCTACATTTAAATCGATTTCATCAATTCTAAATCTCTAAAAATTCAATCTCAATGTCAAATGAAAATTAGATCACTGTACAATTTTGTTGCCATCTAAATCATTTTTGTAAAACCAAACAAGAGACCCAGATATTTTTTTTAGAATGGCATTTTTTATTTTATTCGACTAATCTTTAAAATTAACTTATAGTTTTTAAGATACTTTATATGAATTGAAAATGCATATTAGAAAAATCTGGTAAAATATGAAAATCAAACTTGGTTTCATAGAATTTGATCACGTCCGCATTTTTAAATTAAGGTTACAACTATAATTAAAAGCAAATTGATTCGAAGAATGAATAATGTAAGATGAAACATCTGTTATTACATCACAGAAAAAAAGCTGATAAATTTTTTATTTATTCTGGAATCTGAATTATTCGCTTAGAATTCTAAAGTAAAAGATTCTCGTGTTATTTTTATTAATCAGCTTCAACTATTTACCTCAATTCCTTGTTTTCAAAGGTATTAATAAAAAAATATTTTTATCGCAGCAAATAAAAAACTCCACTAAAATATTAAGTTTAATAATTTAATTTCTTTCTCTGAAAATTATTCTAATTCTTAAAATTAGATTCAATTATTATTTGGGGATTCGGAAAATAAGAAATCGTTGTTTCAATTTTTTGAATGTTTGTTTTATTCTAAATAAAAATATTCTAATTCGTTATACTTGTAGAAATCATGATGAAGATAGCACAATAATGTTGTCTTAAATAACGTTGATGCATCGTAACGATACGATGCTCTTAAAATCCTTCTTTATGTACAAACAAGAGATCTCTCGCAAACAGAAAATACACATTTTTACATTAAAAATCTACATTTACGCGCGCTCTGTTATTTACAACTTAAGTATGCTTAGGTAAAGCATAATAGTATATTTACCTACGCGATTGTACAGTCTCTTGAAAACGACTCATTTAAAAAAAGACCGAAACACTAAAAAATACAAGAATTGAAATATGAGGTTTTAAATTCGGTCATAAAATCAAGCTTCTATTTCATTTAATGTATTTTTCGGCCCTTTCCAAGGAAAGTCTTTGCTCAGAGACGAGCGTCCTCGTCCTGAGATTATTTTATTTCCTACTGTGGAAGATCCAACTACATTTTGGGATTTCTACCTTTCTTCTACCTTTCCAAGTTTTCTCTCACATCCCAATATTAATTATTAATACAAATATTTGGCGATTCGAACACCGGTCCTTCAACTGATAAAGGGACTGAAATTATTCCAGCCACAATATCCACAAAAAAACTTAGAAAGTCATTCCTTATCTTTAAGCTATAATATCCTTTCAACTATTTCCTCTCTTACAAGCTATCGCAGAGAAAAAAAAAACAAAAAGTCTGATAATTTACTTCCTAGTCTTCACACGCTATTTTTCTTTCGTCACATAAAATACTTTGTACACTTTTTCGCTAATAATCTAAAATTTGAATTTTCTAAGTTTCTGTGATAATGGGAATTTTTCTCTGCTTTCGCATCGAACACAATCTTTAAAAGGATTCTCAAGCTTTAACAGCAGATATGCTGCTTTTGCCGAGTCGAGACAAGGTGTGTACGTAAAGGTTCCTCGTCTTCGCTGCTAGAATCTTCGCTATCCGTCTCATCAGACTCAGAAAGTGGCTCGGGTTTGGCGCCAAATTTCACGAGGTCCTTGGCAAGTTGATTGTCCACACATAGTGCAATTTGGTAGGCAGTATTGCCAGCATAATTGGTTACATCCAGACGTGGTCTGCACTCTTGTAATAAAAACTGCAAGACGAATCTACAGCCATGCTCCACTGCCAGGTGTAATGCTGTTCTTCCAGCGAGACCTTCCCTCGCGTCCAAATCCGCACCGAGCCGAAGCAAAAGCCTCACCAGTTCCACGTGATTCCCAGTTGCTGCTAGATGAATACACATTTCTCCTGAAACACAAAAAAAAAACATGGATCTTGAGTCTCAAGTACGGAGAAAAATACATTTCAATTTATCAAAGTTAAATTCCAATCGCCTGGCCTGCTTATCTCGAACTGTTTCGTTATTGCTCTGGTATTATTATCTTTTTTTCTCACATGAGCTTTCACGGGGGGCAAGACATATCTTAATGAGTTTTCATTAGCGGCAAGACGTTAATATTTTGTATATATGGGTTTAAATATATTTTAAATATACTTTATACTATATTATATTTTTTCCTATTTTAGACTCAATTAAAGGAGATATCATAGCACCACCCACAGACCTCGCCGAGGCTGAATCTTAGATTAACTAAAGTTTTAAAGATATCTTTCGTGATGATCCATCTGTGCCTATATCCTGAAACTTATGTAATTTTATTCAAAATTTTTTAACCTTTTTCAATAAAAAACATTTCAGCTAGAAGACGTTGTTGTTCCATAGAAAGGATGAACTAAATTTTTTTTTCTTTCGTCGAGTTATTGCTAATTAAATTTGAAATCTTAGTATTATTTACCATAAGTCTCTTATCTATGTATTTATCTTTAAGAAACGCAGGATAGTTCTTTAAAATTAAATATTGTTTGACTAAGTTAATATTATTAGTATGGAATTGTTTATTAGCCAACAAGGTTGCAGTATCAACCAACTTTTTAATAATACGTAGCAATTTTATGTTGTAAAGGATGGTTAGAAAAACAATTCAAGAGTGCCAGAGTATGTGGTCTTTCGATGCCAATCAGTAATGACAGTGTCATCCTTGTTCCTTATGATCTTTAAATTGAAAAATTTAATCACCTTATTTTTTTCCATTTCATGTGTGATTTGTAATATATTATGATAAGAATTGAAAATATTTAAAACTTCATTTAATTTGCATCAGGAATACATAAGATTGTATCATCTACAAATCTGTAGTACATATAATGGAGTTTTAAAATCTTTTTTGTTTATTCATCCTATTTTTAAGTCTTACATCACAATATCCAATAATATGACTGAAATTGTAGAACCCACCGGAGTTCCATAAAATTGTTTAAAAAATCTACCATCAAATTGGAAAAGTGTTTTTCATCAAAAATTTTATGTATTGTTGTTATCCTAATTTATTGCTGTTTTTCAATTTCAAATTCTTAATATGTTTTATCGAATGTTACAAGGTAAATATAATCTTGTTATTTCTTTTAAACCTAAAAAAGCCAACCTCAACATTAATTCCAGTTGTTTGTTTTCTAGAATTCATATTATTTATTATTTAAAATTTATCTAATTTATCCCGCACGTCATCTTTCCTAAAAACTGCCAATACTAATGAATTGGTTCCTGCTTTCGCAATATGTTTTCTAGCATTACTCTCGATTTAAAACGTCATCAATGCCATGTGACTACTCGTACGCCTACGAATCTTGCTCGGTTTGTTTTTGCACGTAAGCTCGGTATCAAAGGATGAAAGCTGGTGCGTATGAGCCGTCACATGTTTCTGGGGATTTATAGATAGAACTCGGAAGACTTGGTGAATCACTGTCGGGGGCTTGGCTGGCTTCCCGTGGTCCAAACTAGGCTCGCGCCGATCAAAGTGACCGCTAAAATTAGCAGTTCAAACTTAAACCATGCCTGTTGGTTCCATAGGCGGAATCTAGACTCGTCGAGACGAAATTCCTGAACGTCGGGTCGGGGATGAATTCCTTTTGCTCCTTTGATACCAGACGCTTCGACCCCGGCTTCTTGATTCCGATTTTGTCAAACTGACTAATACCCTCCGAGAGTTTGTGAATGAACTCGTGAAAGTGAATACACATTAAATAAGAGTCCTACTCATGGGCGAGATCATCGCCGATTATTCCTAACATTGAATCATCTCTTCTTATAAATTTCTCTTTGTCGAGTTTCCTTCCTCGAACAAAAAAATCCGGAACCTTGTAACAGATTCGGGGCGGATTTCCCTTTACATAAATTCAAATTTACCGCTGGGTAAATCCCTGACTCAGTTCTTAAACAAAGAACTGAATTCTTTTTAAAACATGCGAATTATTTGAGAAACTAATTTTACTTTATTTCTTCGATTGAATTTTATTTCTAATTTCCCGTCTCAGATATGGGAGGATTTTTTCAATTTATTGTTATGTTCAACTTTAATTAATATTTTATCTTTGAAAAAGGAAGGATATACTGTAAGAGGAGCCTAGAAGATAATGGCACTCACAGCAACAAAGGTTATATATTTCATGATAAGAATCCAAGATAGGAAAGAAGCGCCAACACTAAAAAAAAATCCTAGTAAATGTTTGACTAGGAATACTAGTCAGTGAATTACCAAAAAAAATGGTAACATGTAATATTTGTAACTATTTTCTTAATTATAGTGACCATTATTGAACAGTTAAAACAACGACAGAATAGGCACGGGCTCCTCAGGGAACTAGGAAAAGCAGTTATTTATACAATTACCATTTTTCCTAGTTATTTCAGCTAAGAAATGACTATTTTCTTAATTAAAATAACTATGGAAAATGGTAATTGTATAAATAATTGCTTTTTCTAGTTCCCTGATGAGCCCGTGTCTATTCTGTAGTTGTTTTAACTGTTCAATAATGGTTACTATAATTAAGAAAATAGTTAAAAATATTAAAATCCTGGTACATGTTACCATTTTTCCTGGTAATTCACTGACTAGTATTCCTAGTCAAACATTTTCCAGGAATTTTTTCGGTGCATCGATGTCGACGTCTCTGTGGGATTTTCCGAAGCAAAAGCGTCGAGCAAAGTGTGTAAATAACCCGTCAGGTATTTTTAAGTTCCAGAAACATTTGCTCCGACCTCTGCTACATGATGTAATTGCAGACATCTTGAATTCTTTAATTAACTCAAAAAACATCCCTGGAATCTAAGCTCCATAATTAATCAAAGAATTTTTTTTTAATATTCTAAAATTTAAATCAAGATGTGGAATCGAATTAATTCAGAATATTAAAGTCATTTGATTTAGAAAGAAATCAATACAAGTTTCTACGAAAAAAGTTGGACTTCCCTGACTGGTTTTCCTACGATCTTGACTAATTTTAACCAGACTGGAAATACCAATAAAAATTTGTTAACGAGTATAAATAAAATTTCAGAGAAGATTTTAATTTGAAATCTTTGGGTAACACGAATAATCTTACAAGTACATATTCCCATCTTTCTAAATTATTAATAAGTGGATAGAAATAAATGGAGATTGCAAGGACGTGAAGAGCAAAGACAATGAACCTTTCAATTATTAGAATTTTGAAGGCGGAAGAGGGCGAATAAGTAGTTGCGAGGTCATAAGAGAAGTGAGAGTGTTTGCGTGTTAATTCGGATTTGGAATTATGACAAGGCATCTGGTAACAATCACCTTCATACACCCGAACCGAACCGTCTTTATTCTACCACTATGGTCGTTCGAAACTTTCCAACCAAGCATCATGTGGGAAATTCCCAACAGACCTCGATGCTGAAGCCGTTATAAATGGCTATCGTTAAGGTTCACTTCACCCATTTTTTCATCCAGATATCAAGGATCAAACTTTAATATGAGAGCCTTGAAATTATAATCAATTAATGAATAATTTTAAAATTTATAGTTAAATTAAAAAGACGATTTCTAAGCTTTATTAAAAATCAGTCACATAAACAGTTAAACAAATGAGAATATAAAAATGAATTCTGAAATTGCAAGGAAACGCAATTCAGAATAAAGGATTCAATCAGCATAAATTTACATTCAAAATTGAACTAATCTAATATTAGCAATCCAAATTTACTAATCACCTTTTTAAGATTCTTTTAATGTTTACCTGCATCTCGTGATTAAGTTTTACTGACTGAAATAGTTTTGGAATCATTCCAAAAATGTAGTCTAAGAAGCTTCAGAGGAAAAACCTATTTTTATTTTTGCCGATGTAAATAAAAGTTTTTAAAATTGGATCAATTTTTATTTTGGTAAGAGCAAATATTGGCAAATAATTGACTGCGAAAATATAACTAATCTTTTATCGTCTCTTAAGACTGTTTCTGAATCCTTGGAAGGCAAGATAAGAAAATCAGGTCATGGAGAAAAAATAGAGCGGAGCATCGACGTTTGGAGTCGTTTTTATAATAAGTCATGTGAATTGGAACAATACAATAACGACAAAGGATTATGATGATGTCACGTGGAAATTCCAAGACTTAAAAATATCATGATCTATCATCTGAAAATTATTTCTAACCACAATTTGTAGTAATTCAAAGAAATCTAAATTAGAAGGAAAGTCCAATTGAGTCAACAAATCCGGATTCCCAAAAATGTTTTCCCTATTAATTCATTCTCCTTAAAAAAACTGATTAATTGAATTTTATTAATTAATTTACAAATGAAACTTCACAGATTATTTACAACTTGTTTTGTTATATATTATTTTGTTTTATATATTGTTTTGTATTATGCAATTACGGTAAAAACGCATCAGATATCAAACTCGAAAGATTTGCAGTCGAGTAGAAATTCTTTATCTCTTGAGCATTTTCTATTTTCAATTGACGTAATCTATCAAGTATATCGATCCAATCATTGAAACTCGAGCCTGAGATGTTTAATCTTATGATTAAGAAGACAATGACTCAAATATGTTGTGTATAATATTATCGAGCTTCGGAAAAACCAATACGTCATAAAATAAACATTTATATTCAACAAATTTATCTTTATGAGAACTTAAGTCGCAGTTACAAAATTAAATCTCAGTTAAAAATTTAATTGCATTTAAAACTTTAAAAACCTCAAGTTTCCAAAGAGTCTTGAATTTACAAAGTAAAATAAAAACTTGAATTTAGAAGTAAAATCTAAACATTCTAAACGATTATAAAACACAGCTCAAAGCTCATATATCAAGCATTCTAGAAGAATCTGGAACCGTTTTTAAAGCAATTTATAGGCCCATCTATAAGATTGAAAAACCTAGGAATCATATAGAAAAATAAAAAGTGGAATAAAACGGAAGACTGTTTTTACAAAATGGCATTTCGCCACGTTTCAACTACCGGGGTTTCCCCAACGCGCGCCTCGAGGTATCTCTTATCTCAAAGGCCCGATTCCATTTGTAAAAATTACCAGCCTTGTTAAATTCTTCCGCTAAAGAAATTATTCTAAATTAATGCCAAACCCTGAGGAATGGCAGGGACCTTGCAAGTTTTTTACTGAAACAATTCCATCAATTAATTCTACTACTGGGAAACACGTGGCTTGCTTTTTTATCCTCCAGTTATTTGTTATTTACTTAGAGAGGAAAAAAGAGACACAATTACTTAAAGATCACGAGGTTCTAGCTTTTCTTGCCCTTGTAATGGGTAATTAAAATTTTAATGCTAACAACAATTCAAAATTCCCTAGACCATTGAATATAATTGAGAATGACTGATAATCCAAGAGTCATTATCTTGAGAAATGAAGAGAAGCTTATTATCAGTTCCTAATCAAAAACTATTTCTCAAATTTCCTTCTTGAAATAAATTCTCTCCCTCAAAGATTCGATAAAAATAGGATCAGAATTAGGATTTTCAGCTTACCGTCATAATTTCTTTGCTCCAAATTTTGTGGAAGAGCTGGGACGAGTTTTCCAGGTGGGAAGAGGTTTCTTTCTCCCGGAGAAAGCGGATCTGTGAGAGCCTTAGCACAAGCAAGATCTCCGCAAGCACAGGCGAGGTGAAGGGCCGTATTTCCTCTCACGTTTCTTGCCTCAGGATTTGCGCCAGCCAGGATCAAGCACCTCGCGATTCTCGGCTGGTGTGTTAAAACAGAAAGGTGAAGGGCCGTCTGCCCTTCATCGTTCAAAACGTCCAGAAGACAGGGATGTGGAGCCATTTTTACGAGGCAAAACGCTGCTTCCAAATATCCCTGGACCACTGCAATATGTAATTGCCTGAAAAGAAGAAATAATTAATTTATTTTTGCATTTTATTTAAATTAAAATTAAATTTAGTTGTGCTAGTAACTTCTTTTGAGATTTAACAAATTTTAAATGAACAGATTGATTTTGTTTCCTCTTCTGGAATCTTTTAGATTACAGAACTCTAGATTCTAGAATTTCTAGACTTTATAATCAGCAGCGGAGAAAATAACCGAGATGAGATTGATTGAAAAAGAACAAAATATAGCAAAATTCCGTATGGAGTAGAAGTAGATAGTCCAACAAGGAATGCTTAATCAAACCACTGCCTCTTGAAGTCATCGCCAGCAATTAAGTAGGGAATTTAAAATAAAAATGACGCCTACAAATTTATAAGCATGTATAATCATGATATAATTCATGATGATATAAGATGTATATCGTGTTTTTATTTTAATTAATTCGAAAACTAGCAAAATTACCTACACTACAATTTTACAATCCAATAACATAAGGTTAAATTAAATTTCGTAATATATTGAGTGTAAAATGGTTTTGTTGTGAGAAAATAAAAAAAGGAATACCTAACGAAACATAAAAACCGAAAAACCTTCAAGCTCGAGAAATTTCCCACGAATCTTTTCCCTTACATGTGGCAATAACCATAACTTAAATTCTGCTTTTCCCACGCGACCAGGACCAGACAAATGCCTTAATTTTCATGACCCAGACCACTATGTGCTTTACTGTTGGGAAAAGTGTTAGTAGGTACCTGGAATTTACAAAGCCAGCTTTGAAAAGGTATTGTACGCCCTGAAATAAAGTAATGTAAATCCCCATAATGAAGCATATGCTTTTTCATGTGGCATCCAGATTCCAGAAACATTCAATCATTTGAAAGATTACATATTTATTTTGTTTCACTAAATCCCACGCCTATTCACTATTACTAATACTCCGAATAACCATTTGAAATTTTAGATTTACGACTGTGCTGATTTCAATATTTAATCGCCTTGGGAATTTTCCGGGTTAATTCCTCGAGATTTTCAATTATGTGTGCAAGTTCAAACAATGGGACCGAAGTTCTCAGAATTAAAGTATTTTCAATATTTCGATATTTGGGTCGTAAATAACGAATATCTTTGGGAAATAAATTTAACAAGGTTTAATAGAAATAGAAATTATATGTAGATGTGCAATGTTTACACATTTTTTGAAAACTAAAATTTTCGGTACAAAGAGCTTCAGTCATGACTTCGGCTATTTGCACCGAAAACAATTAGATTTTGTTGGTTTAATTACTGATTTTGAGAATTTTTTATTTATTCTTATTTCTTAAAAATTGTTGCTGATTTATTAACTCAGCTCATCTTTATTTGTTTATCAATTTTTTTCAGAAGCTTTGTCTTAAATCTAAATAATTATTCTGCTTCTTATTCCTTCTTAAGAAATTTTCTGCTTTCTGCAATCTTAATTCATTTTATTGTTACCATTTCTAAATAAATAGTAAATATAATTCGACAATAATTTAATTTAATATCAGGTTTTTTGCAAAAAGTTTTACTTAATTATGTTGACTGAATTGTATTTTATTGCAAGACTTTTTTTACGTTTTATTTTTATATTTGCATTTTATTAATTACTAACATTTAATTAATAAATTAGTCTTTTTGTAAGTTTAGCTTTCAAATATATATATTTGAAAGCTAAACTAAAAGCTAAATATAAATATACAATTCAGTCAACATAATTAAGTTAAACTTTTTGCAAAAAACCTGATATTAAATTAAATTATTGTCGAATTGTATTTACTACTTATTTAGAAATGGTAACAATAAAATGAATTAAGATTGCAGAAAGCAGAAAATTTCTCAAGAAGGAATAAGAAGCAGAATAATTATTTAGATTTAAGACAAAGCTTCTGAAAAAAATTGATAAATAAATAAAGATGAACTGAGTTAATAAATCAGAAACAATTTTTAAGAAATAAGAAGAAATAAAAAATTCTCAAAATCAGTAATTAAACCAACAAAATCTAATTGTTTTCGGTGCAAATAGCCGAAGTCGTGACTGAAGCTCTTTGTACCGAAAATTTTAGTTTTCAAAAAATGTGTAAACATTGCACATTTCATAAAAAAATCTGTATGGTCTCGTGAATGAACTACACTTGAGCGAAGATATGCATTATAAACTCCTTTTTGTGCGACGAGACGAAGAGACCCCCCACCCCTTTTGTTTAACCCTCCTGATAATGAAATAAAGTGACAAAATCTCAAATTTTATTAACAAATAAAATTTGTGCATGTCTTACTTGTAGGTCTTAAGCTTTATTAAGGTTTAACAAGATAGAGCTGATATAGTATAGAAGTATAGTACACTCGTCGCGCGTAAACTGGCCGGTCTCGGGGGTAGACGGCGAGTTAACGGACGCTATAAATCACCGGATTTAACGCGACGAGCGAGCACTCTTATGTCAACACTTAGGATCGCGTATATAGTCTCTGAAATGCGCAGAGAGTCGCGATGTAAACAACTTCTGGCGGCCCTGACTGTTTGAGCGATGGCTCAACCACGATGGTAGAACCAGTCAAGCGTAAACAACCATGATGCCGGCTAGTTGATGGTCGGAATATAGACGGGCGACGAGTGTATAGACGAAAAGATGTCTGTTAATTAATTAACTATGAGATTTTTTTTCTAATTGGAAAAAGAATCAAATATAATTTTTTAACAATAAATTTGATAATTTAATAATAGATTTCACAATTTCAGCACAATAAAGAAAATATTGTTTAACATTAAAAGAAGTAGTTGAAACGTATTTTTAATCTGAGTAAATTTGGTAATGAATGAATAGAACATTGCAAATAAAGTAAATTAAAAGTTTTTTAAATAGCGATAAAAAATTTTTAAAGTATATTCAAAACTATTCTAAAATTATTAAAAAATATATTAAAGATAATTGACAGCAATCGCCATTTTTGAATGTAATAAATTTCTGATTATGATCATTCTTGGAAAAAAAAAGCTTGAAGAAACTTCGAAAAAAGGGGAAATATCTTAATTTAAGGGAATTTTGAGAAAAATAAGGGGGAATAGGAATCTGCCTGTAATCCCTTTATGAAAAAAGTCAAGAATTCTATAAAAATTCAAAGTAAATTCACCAAAATGGAGAAAAAATAATTGAAAAAAAAACTTAACTAAAGCAAAGTAGCTAGCCAAATAAAATATATTAATTTAATTTATTTTTAAAAAAATAATAAAATATGATATATTAGATGAATATGAATAGGAATAAAATTTAAATAATAAAATATTCAAATTAAAAATTAAATAATAAAATATTTAAAATAAATAATAAAAATTTTAAAATAAATAATAAAAATTTTAAAATAAATAATAAAAATTTTAAAATAAATAATAAAATATTTAAAATAAATAATTAAATATTTAAAATAAAAATTAAATAAAATGTTAAAAATAAAACTGCTCCAAAATTTGAGACTATCATCAAATAATTGATATAATCCAGAAATAAAAATTAAAAAAAAATTATTAGAAATCAAACACCTTTTTAAATTAATGGACTTTTGAAAAATAAAAGGATCATCCAGAAAGGAGTAAAAATCCTCGCTTGTATCCAGGAGAATCATCATTATTCAAACAATCAATCTCAAATCGAAATATAAAGATGAAAAACGAATAAAAAGACTCACGTATCACCGTCGTCGTCCTGGGTGAAGTATATTTCCCACGCTTCTTGAGGGAAGTATGTGATTTGATTTTTATTCTCAGGATTATCAGTGGAGATAGTGACACTTAGACTGACGGCCTTGGCACTGACCGGAGTTAACTTTGGAGGTTCGGTGTGAACCTTATCCAACGAATTGAGTGTACTGTGTTTCAGGCAGAGCTGGCTCAGGCTCTCGCTGAGGCCCAGATTTTCACCACTGTCAGGGGCTCTCATCGGTTCCGGAGCAACGGCTGGTGGACTCTTGGACTCGATCTCGGAGCTAACTTCCTCTGAGCAGATCAAACTTGTTCCAGAAACAAATCCAGAATCCCCCAAGTCCTGTTGGTGCTTATCCTTATCCAGTTGGGAGACGTTGCTCGCCATGGATCCCTTTGTCGACTGTTGCCACATTTTGACTGCCTTGCACGTGCACCGTCGTTCGGGCTGAGGGCCTCACTTCGCCAATGACGGACTTTCCCTGCTTAACAAACACAATTCCTCCTACTCTCCCAAAGTTTCTCCAAACCCCCCTTTACTTTCCAAATTGACACGTACCTTCCCTCCCCTTACTTTAGCACATATGCAAGCAAGATGCGTTTGAACAAAAGATCCTGGGGATTCCTTAGCGAAGGTCAGGCAACTTCCCACACTTTTGGATTGGGAAGTGGTTCTTTAAACAGAAGAGGCTGGGTGGAGAATTTTAAGGTTAGATCGCCAGGCGTTCCAGGAATTCGTCACTCTTTTCCTTGTAGTATTTTGGTGAGTTTTTTAATAGACTGAAACGCATTCTCCACTTTCGAGAGTTGGTAAAACACGAGTTATTCGGGCACTTTCGCTCGATTTTTAACACTTTTAAAAGGCTCACGTCGTTTCTTCTCGGCAGAACGAGAGTCGAGTCGTGGGTCGGTCGGTCGTTCGCTGGTTGTTGATCGAAAAGGTAAATTTTTTGGAGCTTGGAATCTTGATTAATGAGAAATGATGACCAAGCGGGTACACGCCAATATCTCAGACAAACCACAAAGCTGCACAAAGCAAACTGAACACACGATTTCCGTCACGAAGCTATTTAATATTACTAATTTAGAGTGGACGTTGAGTGTAGTGGCGCTACCTAAAGGAGAGGGGTAGAAACTATGGTGGGGAGAGGAAAAGAGGTGGGGAGAAGCGGGAAAACCCAAGAGAGGTAAGAGAAGGTCAACCCTTTAAAATTGAGCTGAAAGGCACTTACGTTTATTTCGTGCGGTTTTCAATTTTTCTACCTGAGTTCTTGGGGTTTGGAAGGTAATTTGCGGGGTTTTTCGGGGTAAGATATAGTTTAGGACTGCAAGAATTTAGTTTAGTCTGTAATGGCTGGGAAACTGACTTTAAAGTTTAGAAGTTTTTCTAGATAGGTTTTCGGATGCTTGTAGTTGCATGTTGTGCAAACAAGGGATGTTGCTCTTTGTGATAAAGGAAGTTAATTCTCAGATGCTTGTACCTTTCGAGATGTAGATTGTTCAGGCTTTTAACATATTGTTTGCTCCACTTTCTTAAGTTCCAGGGCCGTAGCGTGCTTTTCAAGACAAGAGTTTAAAAATAGAATTGGATTTTTTACCTAATTTCTTGAATAAATATCTAATTTGCAATTTTCCAGAAAAAATAGATTTTTAAAATATTTTTCAGAAAAATTTCCCAATTTCTCATTGATATTTCCCATTTTTTTAAGGGATCACAGCGGTTGAGTAGTTCCTTATAGAATATCGGGATATTCTGAAACAGTCCTCAGGATATCCGGGGACATCCCACGAATATCCCAGGGATATCCTCATTTTCGACCCGTAGGATATCCCGCTCAGGATATTCTGTGGATATTCTAATAATTCCAAGAAAAATATAAATACACTCGTCGGTGAATCGAGGACCGGGCTCGGGGTAGACGGTTCTCGATGCAATGCTATTCGAGCGAGCAGTCTTCAGGACCGCGTATATAGTCTCTGAACGTACAA
>JBAGKK010487952.1:0-16131 GCA_037177015.1 Euceroptres primus
TTAATTGAAAATCGATTAAGAATTGGGACCTACAGGTTATTTTGAACATCGTTTTTTCATTTCGCCCCACTGTGGGGTGTGGTGATTTTAAGCAGTTCTCTACATGATTCTTCTAAACTTACTTGTAAATACGCATTTGACAAATCAATTAGGCAAAATATCTTGCAGTTTACTATGTCATTAAAAATATCGTCAATAAGCGGAAGAGGCTATTGATCTATTTTAATACATGGATTCAAGGTGACTTTTAAATCAACACATACTCGAATTCTACCGTCTTTTCTTTTTGTTACCACAATTGGTGACGCCCAATTACTAAATGACATCTTTTTTCAAAATATTAGCTTTTTCGAGTTTAGTGATTTCCTCAAGAACTTTATCTTTAATAGCATACGGTATTTCATAGTGTCTGTGAAAAATAGGTTTTGTATTTTCTTTTAAAATTATTTTTGCTTGAAACTTTTTAATAGGTTCCGAGTTATTTTTTTCGAATATTTTTGGGTATTTCATGTTCCAATTTTGACGCATTTTACTAGTGTAACGGATATTTCTCCTTTGACGATAATGATATCTTTCTTTTTGGCGGTGACTAGTCGAAACTTGCTGGGCTGCAGAGGAGTGTTAGGACACATTATCTGGAACACTTCTTCTGGGATTAGAGTGAGCGTGGCTCCAGTGTCGATTTCAAATTCGACAGCTTGCGCTCCCTCTTTGTTGCACTTAACGCGTACTGATAAGGCTTTGTCTTCGCTACTGACTGATTTCTTATCACTCACAAAAAGTTCCACTGCACCTATCGACATTTCGCTGCCTACTGGTGGTGGTGTGACTCTTGAAAGGTGATCATTTTTTGCCACCCTTGGCGACTGGACTGGAGAGACGACTTCTCTTCTACTGGACTCATAAGTATGGATTTTATTTATGCCGTAATCCGGTAAATCATCGTCCACCTCGCATTGGTTATTAGCTGCCGGTGTTTTGCACATTTTTGCAACATGACCCATTTTTCCACACTTGAAGCACTCCCACTCGCGCGCTGGACACTCAGCCGCTGTGTGCGTTTTACGTCCACACCGTAAACACATGTAATTTCTAGACTTGGACTGCTGGTTACCTTGACTTTGTGACAACTTTGGAGACCACTAATTTCCACGACCTTTCGCCGATTTTGAATTGCCTTGGAATGTTTGTCTCGGATTCTTTATTTGTTGCACTGACGATATTTCCGACGATTCCATTTTAATTTCGTGGTATTCCTGTTTAATCATTTCCATATTGAGGACCAAGCTAGCGGTTTTCTCAAATGTTAAATCTCTTTCAGAAAGTAATTTTCTGATTAAGCTTTTATCGTTTAAGCCTATTAATTTATCTCTTAAGGCTTCGTTGAGGAAATTGCCGAAATTGCAATTTGTGGATAACTGTTTGAGAGCGACTATTCTTTTCGACTATCGCTTTTCTAGTCGATTCTAGAATCAATGCGCAGGAGTCTCCAATTATTTAGGGCCGTAATGCTTGTTTATTATATCAACGAGTTCTTTAAAGGTCTTATCCTTAGGTTCCGTCGGCAAGCACAAATTTTTTAACACCCGGTACATTTCAGCACCAATCAGTACGAAAAGAGCTGCTTTCTTTTCCGTATGTTGTGTTTTATTGAGAGTAAAGAATGCTTGCATTCTTTCTATGTAATTTTCTAACGGTTCGACTTCCGAATCAAATGGAGGAATTGACCCTACAATTCCCCAACGGTACGTTTAACGCCATTGTGACTGACTTCCGCACTGATTTACAATTTTAAGTCGTGCTTAAAAATTTTTATTCGAGATAATTGTAGACTTGAGACTAAACTGAAGATTTTGACCAACTAATAGACTTTTATACACTTTCGAATAAACCTTAACTGGCTTGCTTGCTAGGGTCTTGTGACTCGCGACTTTTACGACCACGCGGTCGCGCACTAATTTGAGGTTAGAATGTTTCACTTCTAATTATCTTGAGCATCCCATCCTCGTCTCCAAATATGTTATGTTGGGATCTCAAGTAAATAGTCCGTGTAAATGGTAATAGTGGTATTTATTCAATAGGTATAAGCGAAGTAAGTAACTTACAATGGTTCCGAGTCAGAACACACAGAGACGATACGTTCGTGTCGACGCCATGCCAGGAAGCCTGTCTGGCTTCCGCATGATTACATGATCCATCGTAGCGTTACGTCACTAACATGGCTGACCTAGGGGGGTACAGTCATACACAACACTCTGTTGGAGGAAAAATATTGAGATTAATATTTTGTATGCTGTATGTACTGAGATACGTTTGAAAAATGTTGTATATGCTGAGAATAACAATACCATAGCACCCATGGCTAAGAGTTGTTATTGAATGACATGGAGAGGTGAAGGGATGAGTCAAAGAAGCGGATGGTTGGAAAGGGAAAGGTGTGGAGAGGGAAAATGAGGAGTAAAGAAGGAATGATCGGAGAACCGAGTAAGAATAGACTAAGAAACCCTTGTTAGTAGGCGTGTGTTGCCTACTTGAACTCATTTCTTGTTGTTGAGCAGGTGTGTGATCAAATAGGATTGCCTGGATACAAATTTTTCTTCTCTACTTCATTTCCGTTATAGATATAATTATAAGGTCATGATTCTTCAATAATAATGAAATTCTGTCCCATACAGTATGCATTCTTTTTTTTTAACGCCGCACCGAAGTTATTCTCACTTTGAGTGAGAGAGATAAGCGTATCTGCCAAGTAGAGGAGAATAATTTTTATCCAGGAAATCCCATTTGATCACAGACCTGCTTTAACAAATTATTTGTTAAAAGATGATTTTTTACAATTTTCATTATTTATGTAGAGTTTTGGTGTTTTTTCACGAAAAAGTTAGTTTTTTAAATTTAGTACTTCTACTTGCCTAACATAAGACGCATTATTATTATTATTATTATTATTATTATTATTATTGAAGAAAAGTTGAATTACTTTATATTTTTAAAGAATGATAATTTTTTTTAATAATAAAAATGAAAAATATATATTTGAAAAGAAATACGCAATTACAAGTAGGATAAGGGTAATGAAATAACATTTTTATAGTACATGATATTTATTTATCAAAGCAATTTATCATTATTTTTATAATTGTGTGAGTGTGTATTAGAGTGATTGGTAGTTGTGTGGATGTTGAGTATTTGTGAATGATTGTTTATTTATTTATAAAACTGTCATATTTATTTTTAATATTAATACTTGATTTTTCTTCTTCGTCGTCTTCTTTCGCAATATTTTCCTTTTCTTCTTGTTTTAGAGTAGTAGGTTTTAGATTTTGGGTGACATCAGGATTAAAAAATTTGTCATAAAATCGGCAAAAGGCGGTGGAACATGGATCTCCGTATTGAAGAAAAGCAGCAAGTTCCCAGTGATCAGATTGGCGTAGACTGATCAAAAAATTTTGGTACGCTTCAGGGCCTCTGGTGGGGATTGTGTCGATAATTTCAGTGAGTGTCTTCCGGCTGTTCAGAGATTTCTGTAATTAAATTTAAAAACCGAGTCTGTAAGATTGTAAGAAGTTTAAAAAATGCAAGAAAAGCAAATAAAGAATAAGCGCAAAATTACTTACGGTCCATTTTGGTGCATTGCAGTCGTCTCGATCAAAAACTTTGTTTTTTACCAGCTCGGGCCAAAGTGAGGGTAGATGGATGTGATTGTTTAAAAGTTGTGGTGAGATGGTGAGATGTTTTGCAAACTGGAGCTTGAAGTCGACTGGTTCGGGGTATCAGTTGCGAAATACTTGATGAAAAGTCTATTCCAGTAAATAGTTTTTTCTTATAATTATTTCTATTTGCTGTATAATTTACTAAAAAAATTTTATTATAATTCCGCACAATTTTATCGTTCTTCATGGTATTTGTTGAAAATAATAAAGTAAATTCGGACATTGTTAAACCACAGCACATTGAATGTAAAAAAAATACAATACTGTCCGCACACAGATGAAAAGTCATTTTGTATTTTTTTGGTATTATATTCGTACAGAATACAGTTTTTTCTTAAACGGATAATGCATTGAGGTACTGTTGATGGAAATCCAAAACTATCGAAATAAAATCCTTTTCCTTGATGGTTTACTTACATTGCAATCCAAGTGGGTTCCGGGTTTCGAGTGAATATCAGTATTGATAATTATGGCTGCGGGTTTGGTCCATTTTGCAGGTATTTTGTCAGTGGAGAAAACTCCGAGAGTATGTGCGGGAATTTTTCGAAGAGCTCTAGCGATATCTACAGTATTCATTTTTATGCGATTTCACCTTCTTCTAAATCTTGTTCACGTTCGTTGGCAGCTTCACATGTTGTGTTAGGATCCTTTTCTTCTTCTTCTACAATGTTAAGAGGAATGCTGTCGGTAGAATCAAGTGATATAAGGCTTCTACTACCTTCCGAATCTTTTAGCCGCTTTCTTAATTTCATAGTAACATTTAGAGCGCAGATGAAAAAAAGATCTTTTATCTTTAGATACTCGCATGCCATGATCAACACAGTGAATAGATGATGTTTGTAAATCATTAAGTGTCTGAGGGAAATTTGGTAGTTGATCCATATTTATAATACAACGCGTGTTACAATTTCCAAAAAATTACATTTGTCGCGCCCTCTGGATGGCGTGCAGTATCTCTAATTAGAGTACACAATTGTTTCAATAAAACAGTACCATTGTACCACTCAATGGTGTGTTGATACTTGGTTATCCAGTTGTTTTTTCTTTGCACAGCTTCAGGCAATTCTTCGAAAGAACAGGGTGAAGTGAGGATCCAGTGATTAAAGACGCGATCGTAAACATATGCAATGGCAATCTCTCTTGGTAGAAATACATCACTCGCGTCTTGAAATCCTTCAATTTCGATAATGATATCTGTGGTGAAAAGCGTGATACTGGATGGACCGTACCAAGCAAACTGAGTCTCGGAAATATATTATACAAATAAATATGATTTAAGCATGGAGGAGGAGAGGGACGGTGGGGGTAAAGTAATAATGTGGTATATCCACATTGTGCTCCAAAATCTACAATTGCTTGAGAAGTTGAATCAATTTCTAAAATATTGTCATATTCCGCATACAAGATGCAGTTAACGGTTTCTGCAAGTTGTTCTGCAAATCATACTTCTATGCGAACACTTCCGTGCTTTACGAGATTCCAATGTGCGTTTTCGTTTTAATTTTTAAAATTGAAGGGATTCAATGTAACATTACCATTGAATGTTTTGTTATCAACAAAACCAATAATGAGACGTTTTGGGATTTGACCCAGTAGCGTGTTATCTATGGTGTGACCGTGTATGCCCTATTGCATAGTGATGGTTTTAACCTCGACTTGAGTAATAGGATACTTTGCTGTGGATTTGGACAGTGCGTGAGTATGAG
Organism: Euceroptres primus; assembly: GCA_037177015.1. Taxonomy (NCBI): domain Eukaryota; kingdom Metazoa; phylum Arthropoda; class Insecta; order Hymenoptera; family Figitidae; genus Euceroptres; species Euceroptres primus. Next base: position 5,420 of record JBAGKK010487952.1, read on the forward strand.
CAAGTAAAACACTTGGACTGATTTTAGCTCTGCGAACAAGAAGAGTTGCTTCTAATAGTTTCCCAACAGGCAAAAGAAATCACGAGAACGTACAAGACAAATTCTCATCTCAATTCCGTTTAGTAGAAATTTTTCTTAATTAAAAACGTCGCAATGCAAATGCCCGAGCATATCAAATTGTTTTCCATTTGAAGAAACCTCTTTGCGTTTAACGAGATCGGTGTAACTATTATTTGCAATTTCATCATGTTTACCAGGTGTGTCATCGTACCATAAAGCTGTAGAGAGATGAAAACTTTCTGAATCTGATGAATAATTGGGAAGGGTTTCTATGTATGCTCTGTATGCGTAAGCATTATTTGAAGGTGACACTAATTTTTCTTTAAAATATACATTGGTTTGATTAAACAAAGAGTGTAGGAAATTATATACAGTCCCCGGAGTGGTATCAGGAATATTTTCGTCGGCACGGGGTGCAGGTGTAGTTTCAGGAAGAATTTGAGCTCGCACACTGAGCATGGTGTAAGCAAGATCCAGGTATTCATCTCCATTACCGGGTACTACGAATTCAATAGGAGCAGAATCTGTGATAGACGAAATGGGTTTGTAATGTACCTATTGCGCCTGCTCAATAGTAGTTTGAGTGAGAGGTATAGTAAAGAGATCCAGTTCAGATTTTAAACATTCGCAGGAGTGTGAATGAAGAAAAGCCATTTTTTTATTTGATTGTTTTTTAACTATGCAAAATGTCATGTACTGATCTTTTCTTTTTTGTTTTTGATTTTACTTTTCGAGTTTGTTTACGTACTTTACGAAGATTGGATTTGGAATTATTTCTTTGCTTTATGTTTTTTGATTTCTTTTTTCTTCGAGAACTTTTTCTTTCGTGGAAGTGTTTTGCACAGTGTGACCCGCAATGAACTGGTCAAACGTTTACGTTGCAATGCATTATATCCGGAACCTTTCATAATGGAGTCTAACTTTTCTTCAGCTTTTCTTTTCAAATTATTTCCAGCCTGCTTGGCATGGACTCGAAAAGCTTCCGAAACGGGAACTCGACGTTCGAGAATACCGCCTGCCATGTTAAGTCCAGCACGCGCTGCTTCTTTTCCGACGGCTTCGGCTCCTCTTGTTAGAAGGGGTTACACTCTACGAAAGAGTCCGCCGAGAAAGCTACCAATGCCATGACCTCGTTGATAAGAAGATCCGATAAAAACATGCTCAATACCAACTCTACGTCCATCACCAACTTGAAAATCAAAATGATCCTCGTAATGTGACATTATATACTTTTAATTTTTTTGAAAAAAATAGATAAAATTAATCAATACGTTTGAAATTCAACGTGGCTGTCAATGTTCCGTATTCGAATGGTACTGGATTTCCGAACATCTCTTATATCAATTTCAATTGTTTGAAAATTGGTATGCAACAGGGAAATGTACTTATACGGTGAGAAAACATGCGATTTTATAGTACCATAGGTATAATATTCCGAGTTATTGGGTACAATTCGTAACAACGGTGTTTGTACATCACCTGTAATATACGGTCCACAAATATCAGAATGTACGAAAAACATATTCGGTATTCCGTTACTAAGAGATGCAGGAAGGCTGCTAATAAATGTATTGATTTTACCTACTGGTTGAGGTTCCTTATCAGCTCCAGGCATACCGAGAATATGAGAGAGAGAAGGAGATAACGTAAAGAAATGGTCGATATCATAATCATCGTCGCATATTCGGAATACTTTTACATGGCCTCCCGGTAAACGCTGAAATTTTAAATGGCCTGCCATTGGAAAAGAATTATTTATCTCTTCAAGTAATTCTTCAATATCGAGATAAACGAAATGGCACCTTTAACTGTACCGTATTCTTTATTAAAACCAGGTGCCAAGAAATGTCACCTTTAATTGTACCGTATTCTTTATTAAAACCAGTAAGAAAACTTACTTCATTTTCTGAACTTGAACGTTGTAAATGTGAAGGTGTTTGTGGGATTTGAATATCAGTAAGAGTCACTGCCCACGTACCCGAGAGATGAATCGGTTGCGGCAACTGTGTAATAAAATGAGTGTTGGTATTATCTGAGAAATATTGCATACTGCTCTTGCTCGGAAGGACCATGTAAAAATGTTTTTTCATGATTTCAAAATTGTAGTATCAATCTTTTTTTGTTTAGTATTCTGTAAATCTGCTGCTGAAATCCACGAGTACCTTACACTCAGTGCATCAATCTTCCAGTCTATCGTCATGCATACAATATGTACAAACTTGTTGTGCAATACATAAATTTGGCACATGTAATTTTGTGTCTGGAGCACCCTCAATGGAAGTGTTTTGTTGCGTTTCAAAATCATAAAATATGAAAACTTTTTCTTATCTTCAATCTGATTTTTTAATGGCACCATAAAACAAAAATGATTGAGTGGCATTAGGGTTTTACAAATTCTGCAATAAAATTTACCACAAGTATGATGATCTTTAACTACCATTTTGAAACAAATCTGGCCGGATTTTACTGATTCACAAATGGATAACCCCTGAAACTTTTCACACGATGGGTGTGATTTACAACGCAAACATTAATGTGAACACCTGTGTTCTTCATCTTTCAGGTATGGACGATTAGAAGCATCACAAAATTTGTGAGTCCCCACTGTGCCACGCAAATTCAGAATAGGTTCAAAGTGGCTTTTTGTTGAATAATAAAGAATGTAAGTTGTTGCTTTTAATTCGATTTCCCCATTAATAAAAAGCTTTTTACCGTTAAACATTGGATGCTTTCCCCTTTCGAGCTCGTTTAATTCGTATACCACTAACGCAAACCCTCTTTGGAGTAAAAAGTTTTGAAACAAAGTTATTTCTCTCAGACCACACCCATTTTCCGGAATTTGTATACCCGATTTTTCTACAATTTTTTCAGCCATTATTCTTTGTAATTTACCATTTATTTGTCTTATACTTTTCCAAGTTTCATGATTTATCCCCTCCCTCGCTTCTCTGCGATCAATATACGCTATTGTCGCAACTATCAAACGTGGTAAACATAAATTATCGTTATTTCGAATACTACGGATCGATTTTTTTGAAAGATTTTCAAAGTTAAGTTTTATTTTACCGCTACCGGAATCTGCCTCTACGATTATAGGAGAAATTATAAAATTTTCAGCTAACATAAATTCCGAAGCACTTTGTGTAATCATGAAAATGAGATTCCATAAATCATCAGCAGAAAATTTAGATATCGGCCTATAATGGAAATAAACAGGACCACTTTCAAAGGAAGGATCTCAAATTGCTAAGCCTATCAAGTCTTCAGGATAGTGAGACTTAATAAGATAATCATGAATATCGCAAATTGCAGTTTCTAACCAGGTAATTGGACAAGTATTCTTTGGTGGCAATTTTAGGCTCATACAAATTTCACGACCTTCTATTCAAAATAAGGGTACATTCAGCGAGGATACGTCGACAATTTTAAATAACCGTCCTTAAATATCCAAGTTTTCTTCTTTTGGTTTTTTTTCTCTTCTTCTTCTGGTTTTTCTTCTTCTTCTGGTAAGCTTTTGTTATCACCTTGTCTGTCTTTAGATTCACGTATTAGACCGCTGGACTCAGGCTCCTTATCTGCAAGTTTTTTTCCTCCGTTCTGAATGTCTCTTTTTTCGTTCAAATCTGAAAAAGAGAGAGGTTTGGGGGAGAGAGAGGGAGATTGATTGGTTTCTTTTGTCCTGAGGGTTCCCATAAGGCAGATCTGAACAACGAGGAGAAATTTAAGGGATTTTTCTCAAACGCCAGATGTGGCACTTCCATCTCTTCGACTCCTCTCTCAGCACGGGAAAGTTCGGGTGGTGGTTGATACCGCATGCATTCTCGTGACGTAGATTCGGGAGTCCAATACCGCAGCCGGGTGTTTTTGGTGTGACTTGGGGAGTTTATGAATTATTTAATTTTTAATATAATTATGAGCCATTTTTCGTGTCTACTGTGTATATATTATAATTAATTTTCAGGTGATTACATATCATTCATAATAGAAGATATTGCAATATAATAATAAGACTTATAAATACATGTTCTTCAACATGCCGCGATTCTCTCTGTTAGTACTTGCAATATGATTTATAATTATAATCATTATTAGTTGCAATAATAATTATAACTATTATTTAATAATTTATGAATTAATAATAAATACATAATTTTTCTGTAATAAATAATTATTTTACTTTGTATTTCGGGTTAAGAATGTAGTGTGAATTCTTCTTCATTTCGCGACAAGCACGAGTGAGTGCGACATCTGATACTTCACTATAAGTTGCTTAAAATTTATTTATTCAGAGCACTATTTGTTTTAGTTTGAAGGATCGTGCTTTTCAACTATTTTTTTATGAGATTCATTTTTAGTTAATATTATATTGTGTATAATAGGAGATATTAAAATATAATATAATATTATGTAATATTATTAAAATATATGTCTTTAACATGTTATAATTTTTTCTGTTACTACTTGCAATATGATGAATATTAATAATTTATTAAAAAATTAATAAATATTTCAGATTAGGAGATAGGTATAAATTCTTTTTCATAGTATGGCTCATAATTAAATTAAAAATTAAATAATTCATAAACTACCCAAGTCACCCCCAAAGCACTCAGCTGGAGATGTGTATTTTGCGGTACTGGACTCCGGAATCTACGTCACGAGAGTCAAGAGGGTGCACGCGGTATCAACCACCACCCCAACTTTTCCATTCTGAGAGAGGAGTCGAAGAGGTGGAAGTGACACATCTGGCGTTTGAGAAAAATCCCTGAAAATTCTCCTCCCTGTTCAGGTCTGATTTATGCAGAAAAAATCGATTTTTTGAAACTTTTACTTGAGACACTTCCCTTAAATTTCAAAAGTAAGGCTTGCGTTTGTGAGAATATAAATAATACCTTACATACTGCTATAACAGATTTGTGAATTCACAAATTATTGTATATTATCAGTGTAAGGAAGTGATAAAAGAACATAATCAATTGTGTGGTACACAGGTATAGGAAATTTTCAATCCTCGGTAGAACAAAGGAGGATCGGTGACTTAGAGGGGCCATTAATTCTTTTGTACATAGGAAAGAGTAGGTACGATTACATTATAAACGGTGTTTTCAATCGACTCGTCGGTGGTAGTGTCGCTAAAACGGAGAAGCATGAGTCTCGCTTGTCAGCGACTGACAGCAGTTAACAGTATTCTGCCCCCACTTTCGTATGAACCACGCGAAACGTCACGATTTCCCGCAGAGCATGTAAGGCATTATGCACATGCACTATGGATTTTAAAGTAGGCATCCATACGATTGCTCCGATGCCAGGGTATAAATCTTTCATCAAATCTTTTTATCAGAATCTTTATTTGATCCTGTAATATTTATATTATCTTTCTAAAATTTCCTTAGCATGTTCCTCAATTGAAATAATATTTTACTATAATTGTCGTTCGAAATTGACTAAAAATTATTTGAGTAGGTTACATTTAATCCTGAGTGGTCCAGAAGTTTATTTTTTTATAAAATTTGATTGATCTAATTTCGAATCAAATTAATACTCATTTATTTAATTTGCTGCTAAAACGAGACTTTTGGCACTTGCTTAATATTAAAAAAACAAGAGATCCTTGGAAATGATCCAAAGATCCTAACTGGAAATTTAAACAGAAACTTATGTTTCTTCATCGGTCTTACGATCATGTTAAGGGATCAGTCTGGGTTTATCGTTCATATTTTCATGAATTTTTTTTTCATACTAAAATTTATTTTCACATTTCCATTTTTTCACACATAAAAATAGAGTTTTTAAATTAATAGAAAAAATTTTTTATTTTATTTTTTTATTTATTTATGTTTGTTTGTTCCTCGCCGACTATTGCTGACAAGAAACAAACGAAGATCGCAAAGTTAGATGGCACATTTACTAACGAGAATTGAGCACAAGAAATAAATGAAGATCGCAAGAGACACTTGCAATAATTGAAAGATTGCAATAAGTAGTAAGATCGTTAAAGTTATCTTAGCAAACAAATAAAATAGCGTACAGGCGAGAATAATGACCAAGATCAAATGAAGCTCGCAGCGTGGATGGGCGCACGTATTAGAATCAAAAACAGGAAACAATTGAAAATCACACAATGATACGGCAAATGCACTTATCGCGCGTAATAAGGCCAGCCGTAATATGGCCGGTTTCACGCTTGACTGGTTCAGCCCCCCCCCCTGAGCGTCCCTTGACTGGCGACACTGAACGTTCAGAGAATATATATATATATATGCGGTCCTGAATGTTGACATAAGAGTACTCGCTCGTCTCTTTAAATCCGGTTCAAACTGGATTTTCATAGTACCCATTATATTGCCGTCTACCCCCGAGGTCGGCCTTATTACGCGCGTTGAGTGTGTACAAATTACGAACAAGAAAGAATGAAAATCGTAAAGCGGAGTAACGCATAAATGACTATTACTAACTAAAAACAAACGAAGATCGCCAAGTTAGATGGCTTACTGTCTAGAGAGAATTAAGAAAAGAAACAAATGAAGATCGCAAGAGGTACTTGCGATAATATTAAGATTGCAATAGGAAGTAGGATCGTTAAAATTATATTTCGTTTCGAATGAAATAGCACATGGACGAGAATCATATACAAGAGCAAATGAAGTTTGCAGCGTAGAAGGACGCATGAACAAAAATCAAAAACAGGAAACAAATGAAAATCACACGATGAGATGGCACATAAACGAAAATTACGAACAAGAACAAATGAAGATCGTAGATTGGAATGGCGCATGAACGATTAATACTAATAAGAAACAAACGAAGAGCGCAAGATTATGAATAAAATTATATTATAAAAAAACTCATGTGTGCTGGCTATGATATATTTTTAAAAACACCAAAATTATAATAAAGCACCCCGATTTGTGAGAGGCGAGAAGACTCACAATAATAAAGCACCCTGGAGAAAGGAGTTTAAAATCGTACTGCAACCTTCTCGTGGTGAACTCTGGAAACTATAATTTGGATAGGCTAACTGCAGACATTTATGAAGGAAATATTACTTATGATATATTTAATTACATCAGTTACATCAATTACAATGCTATCTTCAATTTCAAAAACTTTTCTAACCATGAAGAAATGCAATAGAGTTGTGTTTCAAAGTATGCGGTCGGGAGCAGAGCACCATAATGCATGCAACACCACAGTGTTGCATGCACGATTTTTATTTTTTTTTGACATTGTTTCACCCCTTCAAAAAAAGTCAACAAAAATATATGTTATGAAGGATATTCTAAGGAGTTTTTATGTAAAATATGGATGTGGTCATTCTAGAACATAACCGCAAAAAAAATGTAAATTTTTTTTTAAATTCAAAAATTTTTTTACCTGTAATTTTTTTCAACAAATTTTTTTAATTTTTTTAGTTTTTTGAAATAGCCTCATTAGTATATAGCCTCTACAACATATATTTTGTTCATCAAAATCGGTCAAGCCGTTTTCGAGGAAAACCACTTTTTTTATTTTTCTTTCTCTCTCCACAACTCCCACAGAAATGAATTTTTAAGGCTATTATTGGGAGAAATTTTACTTCACATGGGTGCGAACCTATGACAGAAATTTCAAGTTAATACGTACGGGGGCAGATTTTGTATGCTTACCCGGCCCTTTGTTTGTAATATTTTTGGTTAAATGAAAATACCGTGTTGTTAAAAACGGTCCTGACAGCTGTTCGAATTTCTGAATAGGCTATTTTAGTTAAATTTTTGTATGTTTGTAATTTCCCTTCTATGCAGTCTGGAACTAAATCTAAAGACATGTTGTCGAACATAGAAACAACATCTAATTTATTATTAATTTGAATTAATGTATTATTACTAATGAGTGTGTCTTTGGTAAATGTATATTTTTGATTTTATCTTTAAAATTCCAACTATCTTTAACAAACGAGGTAGTTGAGAACGAATAATAGATACTATTAATCTCCATTTTAATTCTGGTTTCTGGACTTTTGGCATACGCTTTAACCACAACACTGCCATGACTCTTCGATCTATATGCTAATTGTTCGTTTATATATCTTCTCTTTTCCCATCTTGATATAATATCGTTGCATTTATTTTCTACAGTTGGTACCAGACTGGTGTTGACTTTTTTATATAAGATGTTGTTTTGTAAAATCTTTTCAATACTTGTTTTATAATCATTTACACTTGCAGCTACTGAAATATTGCCTTTGTTTGCTTTTACAAAAATTAAATCTTTGTGATTATGTTGAAATTTTCTAACAATTTCAGAAACCTTATAGGAGTTTTTGCATTTATTGATTTTTTTGTCATTAGAAATCAAATCTGTAACTACTTTTCTAACATTTTTCTCTGAAGTGTAATTGCCACTTTCTCACCTGTGGTGCGATAATTATGAGAATAAGGATCAGAGTGATCAGCACATTTTACGTATTCCTTGACAGTTGTTGACAGGGTGGTGGCAGAGTAACGGCATCGGTAATCGTTGATCTTCGTTGAGTGAGTATAGAATCCGATGGTTAAAAGAGACTGTATATGCTCTCTTTTTTGCTCTCTTTTTCACGTGGGCGAATACTCAGGTTCGATTTATTGGAGTTGAAGTCTTGCCTAGACTTTACCCGCGGCTCTCTAGATGAAAGACGTGTTCGTACACAGTTAAGTCTTCCCGCTTTTCTCGCTCGGCCGTCATGTCGATATTTACGAGTTCAGGTCAAGGCGCATACAATGAAGAACTCTTGGACTCGGCCCGATTAACCGAACGCGAGTCGTGCAACGAGCGAGATGTAACCACAGCCATAATCGTCTTCGTCAATCCAGTAAATATCTGTGAAGTAATGCAGGAGAAAGAGAGAGAGGGAGAGAAAACAAGAGAGAGATCCGCTGGAATGGATCTCTTAAGTTACCTTCTCATTATTCGCAGTTGTCTCGTCAATGGAAAGACAAAATGAACTTTGTTCTAGACCATCAATTATGTTTTTCTCGCAGGTTGATCTGCGTTCTTTGAAAAAATTATTTGTTTATGTTTCTCGTAGATTTCGTGGATCAGGGAATAAATTCTTAATGTTTTATCAGTCAATTGACTGAGAAAAATAAATCTTTAATGATTCATTTTGACAAACATGTCAAGTTTTATCTCGAATGATAAAACTTTCTGCGAATTCGTTCATCAAATTATTTAGTAACACGATACTCATTGTTAGTCAAATCTGACTAATTCAAAATGCAATCATTGTTATTTTACTTTAGTTACAGTGGTAAACTTGACTCTATTAGTGAAATTTTTTACTCAGTGAATTAATAACGATTTCATTTAGAATTAATCATTAATCTCTAAAAACATTATTTTCTTTGAAAGCAAAGTTTCATTCGGTTGCTTAAAACTAGAAAAAGCTGTGTTTTTTGTGAACGTGGGTCGATGACTTTGGACATGAGAAGTAACTACACATTGAGAGAAAAATCCTTTTGATAGGCGTGGTTATATCAATTCATAAGTACACATCCGCGTTTATGCATATTTATGCACACGGTGGATAAAGTCTGTCCTCTGAAGATACTTGTTGCAAGTACCATGCAAAAATATTAGTTGTATTGCTGGTAAAACGGCGATAAAGTATCCAGCGTCATTGACTGGCAAATGTGAAGATTTAGTGGCTAATTTTTTCCTTTTCGCATCCACCCCTTGCCTCTTAGCACAAAGTTGGCAAATGGGTAGCGCCTCGTTAAACGTCAACTGACGTAAAGAAAGAATTTATGCTCACGATACGTAATGCCTAATGGAAATTCCATCACCTTTTAGCACATGGATTTAAGATTGTAAGTTTCTTTTCCTTCTTTGATGTTCGGAGTAAAAAGTATCCTTTCATTTAGTACCTTTTTTGGGATTGGAACAAAACGCGAATCAACAATCGCGGGAGGTTCTAAATTAATTACAACTTCAGTCCGAAAGGAGACCATAGTTGGATGAAATTGTCAATTGTTTTGCATTGACATCAACAGCTTGAGAGTCTTGTAAATTAATACATATAAAAAAAAGATCAAATAAAAAAGAAATCCAACTTTTTTACAAAAATTAATTTTCTTCTAGTCTACATTAAAAGGTCAATAATTTCAATGAAAGGGATTTTCATCACATGAAATAAGTATTTCTTTGCTTGAATCTGCGTAATTTTTTATTCAGTAACAACTTTACAGCAAAGAAATGTTTAATACGTACCATTCAATGGAACTGTTTCTTTGCTGCAAATAAATTTTTTGTGATTCAAAATTTGCTTTTTTTCAGCGAAAGGTGAATATAAAACGGGAATAGAATATTCAAAGTAGCTTGGATAATGCACAGACTAGAAAAAAATTCAAGAAAGTAGCGCCATAATATTGGGTACAAGCGTAGGATAAATAAAATTTTTTCTTTGTGTCGATCAATGATAGGATAGTTCTAGCAGCGTGCGAACAAGTTTTCATTAAGTGAATCGTGCGACCAAGGCACCGGTTACGCGGTTGCGCATACTTAAATAATAAACGCCTGATTTTATTCGCATGCTTGCGTATATTCCGGCAAACTGCGTGAGAGGTTAACAACCTGGGCGGGACCACCGGCGAAAAGGCGACACTCGTTCTCTTCTTGCACCCGGACATATATATATA
>JBAGKK010487973.1:0-16129 GCA_037177015.1 Euceroptres primus
AAAATAATCGACACGTATTTTTTTGTTTCAATATGATATTTTTTATTTTCATGCTATGATTTTTTAAACTTTTGAAGAGTATAAAATTCAATTTTTTTTAAATCAATAATAACTCGAAAACTATTCATTTTTAGGAAAAGTCCTCGTCGTCATTAAAGTTCGTATTTCGTATAAGCTTAATGAAAAATATAAATAATGCATTGTTTTTGTTATATCACCCATGTTTTTCGCAATTGTTAAAAACGAATTGAATTTTTTCAAAGTCGGACCGTTTTTTATAGTTTTTTCGGTCTGCAATTATTTATAATTGTATTGAGAAGGTTATGTGCTAATTTCAGAGTGGTCCGTGTAATATTTCACGAGATATTTAAATTATTAGAAGCAAAAACCGAGCTCAAATCCTGGCGCGCGCTGCTCCGAGCGAGGTAACTCAGTGAACGCCGTAATGAGCTTCTAATAATTTAAATATCTCGTGAACTATTACTCGGCCCACTCTGAAATTTGCACACAACCTTCTCAATACAATTATAAATAATTGCAGACCGAAAAAAACTATTAAAAACGGTCTGACTGAAAAAATTCAATTTGTTTATAACAATTGCGAAAAACATGGGTGATATAACAAAAAAATGCATTATTTACATTTTTTCATTAAGCTTTTACGAAATACGAACTTTAATGAAGACGAGAATTTTTCCTAAAAATGAATAGTTTTCGAGTTATTATTTATTTAAAAAGGTTGAATTTTATACACTTCAAAAGTTTAAAAAATCATAGCATGAAAATAAAAAATATTACATGGAAATAAAAAAATACGTGTCGATTATTTTACTCTAAAGAGTGCGAGAAAAAATTTTCGCTGCAATCGATTTTTTAGTTGTAAATCTGATATGGAATGACCCATATATATAATATTTGATAAAATTAAAAAGATTTTTCGATCTAATCGCTATTTTATGTTTGCAGAATTCAGTTAAAAAAATAAGATCGATTATATTGAAAAATTCATCTTTTTAATTTTTTCAAATATTTTTTGAAAATTTATGTTTACATAAGGAAACTGTCCAGCTAGTTTTATATTGGCCAAACCATTTTTGAGCCCAGGATAATTTCTGTTTTTACAAAATCACATTTTCGAATTTTTCTCACAAACGATGCAAGATATCATGAAAGCTTAAGAGCGTAAGACTTTTTTAAAGCATCAAACTTTTTTGTTGAAATTTTTTCGTATGTGCCGAGAGTTTTAAGAAAAATTCGAAAATTCTATTTCATTAAAAAAACTTTCCTGTTTACAAAATTAGTTTAGCCCGCATGAAACTTATCTATTTTTTTCATTATATGAGTACCAATTTATTTAAAAAATTTGGGCAAAAAACTAGGTGGGGTTTTTGAGAAAATCGTCTTTTAATTTTTTCAGAATACCGTCGCCATTTTGCGAATTTTCAATATTTTTTAAATTTTCTGGCGGATTTTGAAAGAAGCCCATAAATCTCACCATAATCAGGAAAGAAAATTCAAATATCTTAATTGAGTCTAAAGTTATAAAAGTTTAAAGGAAATGTTGTGTATCTTTAAAAAAAGAAGCTTGAAATTCAGACTCATAACTTCGTGAAAATGTATTTTTTCTCAAAACGGTAAAATACGTGTTTTCTTATTTCCTTTGAAAAACAAAATATTTCATAGACGATCGATTCTGTGACTTGGAAGTTGCACTGCCTGCCTGATTTGAAATCGATTCGGTCAATAGATACATTTTTTGTTACGAAACTCTATCAGTAATATTCATAACGTTTCTTTTTATATTTATTTTTACGATTAAAAGCCAAAATCCAGGTTTCAATGCTTATTTCCAGAAATAAAATGAGTGAAGAAAAAAACATTTTCACTAAAGGTCTAAAAAATAAAGCAGTTGTTACGATACCATTAAAATAGACAAACTACAGGTGAAACGCTATAACTGTCAGAGCCAAGTACCAAAGCCTGCACACACTGACACATTAGTATCATTGGTACAAATGCCGACTTTTATTTTATTTCTACTTTTCATTAGCATAAATCCTTAATTATTGAATCGCACGTGTACTATGGTCGCGAGAAGTACGTACGAGGCATTTTAGAACGCATTTAAATAAATTTTCGTGCGCATTTGAATAAATTTTCGTGCCTCGACGTTTCTCTCAGAGTGTAATAATTTCTTGTTAAAAGTAGTCTAATGAAGGGAATCCTTATACGTATATTAGATGACATCAAACATGAAAAAAAATTTTGTTTTATTTGGGTTTTCTTTTTAATTTCTATGTCATCCTCTAATCTTCTTTCACTTGGTGAAAAATAATTTATGCAATTTTTTCAGTTCAGATTTTTTAAAAGAAAAAATGTTTTCACTGGATCTGGGTCTTCAAACAATAAAATTATAGTTTTTTTAACGTAAAAATGGAAAATGTGTCACACAGAATCCAAACAATGATGCCAAAGTTAATTAAAAGGTTTACAAAATGTACAAACCGTTAGAGGAAATCTCCACACTCAAAGAAAACTTATTTTCAAGACAAAAGTCCGTTTCTTAATCTCTTTTTCTTGATTTAATAATTTAATATGAAAATTGGTTTACGTTTAAAAAAAACATTTGCTTGATCAGAAAAAAGTTTGTTTGATTGAAAACAATTTTTTTTCGAGTCAAATAATATTTGTTTCAATACAGCTTAAAAAGATAATATATTTTATTTGTTTGTGACTTCTACAAGATTGTTGATGATTTGAAAAAATGCAGAAATATTAACAGAAAATGTGTTTATAAAAACTGACAAATCATTTTAGTTTACTTATTAGAATTTCTTAGAATATTTTTTTCAATTTCAGGACTGAAAATACTTTTTCTTTTTACAAAATTACTTGTCGTAAAGCAAAATTATTTTGTGCACCCTTATCAACAGAAAAATATCCCACAATATTGACAAAAAGTGTTGTCTTCGCTTGCTTTGAATTTTTGAACACAATTGATTGTAGAAAAATAAATGTTAGAATTTTGAATTTTATTGATTATAAAAACCCATAATCTCGGATTAAACATTGTTTTAAAATCTGAAGAAATTGTACATTTCATTTTTCCCTAAATGAAATAAGTCTTGATGCTGATATAAAAAATTTAAAAAAAAATGAGAACCTATATGAATATAAATTGGTATTTCCGTTAAATTCTTTTAAGACTAAAATAAAATGATGCTGCTTGGGTGATTTTATAAAAAACTATTAAGCCTAAGTAGCTGCCGTTAGTCGGCCTCGGCAGATTCGTCGTGTCGCAGAAAAAAGACTGACGACTACGCCTACGCGATCGATGTTCGATGGCCATCGATTGAGTTGCTCCTTTCGAGATAACGATCTGGATCCTCCATCCTCCCCTTTTCTTTGAATCCGACCGAAACTCCAAACACGCTGGACCAACGTTGTATTTCCACTGATCTTTGTATCTTATATACTGATTGTGAGAATGAATTCTAAATGTGGACCTAATAAAGGTCATTCTTTTTCTGAGAAAAATTACACCACATTTCCGGAAACATTTAACGACTTCGGCAAATTTGTTTCGAGAAAATTTGAGAAAGAAGCAAAAATTGAGTGGTTTAGATTGACGACGCTAATTTAAGGAATAAGGAAAATTTAAGTAAATTAAGTAAGGAAAATTTTTTTAAAATCCCTATACAATCAACCACAAAACTAATCCAATCTTTATGTTTATTTATAAAATCAAGGAGAATAAGCTCAAAATTATTTATATTTGAAAAACAAACTGTAGAAAAAAATAGTTCGGGTAATAATTGTGTACTTAAAAATAGTTATTTGAATATATTCGCGTTTTTTCCTTCGTCTTAAACAAAAGTCGTAATTTTCATTCAATTTCAATTCTGAACAACTCATTTTGTTCCTTAAGAGATTTGTTACAGTTCTATTTGATACGCTTTTATTATATTTATTTTATTTAGGCAGCTCTTATAAATTATACAGATACAGATCTTACAAATTATAAAATATGCTAAATTACAAATATTAATAAAAACTTACCAAACAGAACTGTAAAGGATCTTTTAAGGAACAAAATGAGATGTTGAAAATTGACATTAAATGAAAATTGGCTTTTGTCTAATATAAAGGAAAAACACATATTCAAATAACTATTTTATGAACAATTATAACTCAAACTATTTTTTTTATTTAAAACGCTTTCAGTTTCTCTTCTAAAATTCATTGAAATTAACAAATTCAATTTTCTTCATCAACAAATTCTCGTTTTTGTTGATTTTAAAAGTCAATACAAAGATTAATTAATTTTGAGTTTGATTGTACGGGGAAAACATCCTTAATTTTACTACTTCTAAAGCAAGATATTTAATGAAACTAAGACAGACTTCGAAAAAATTGTTTGGAGTTGAAAAGACAATTAAATTGATTTGTTGATTTTAACAATTGTTGATTTGTTGATTTTAAAATTCAATAGACTCCTGACGTATTTCCAACAAGCGATCACAGCGTCTCTTCAGGCCGCAATTCTTGGGTGCTTGTAACTCTTATAATGCTGGAATTGAGATATGTACATAATCTATGAACACGATAGGACTTCAAAATTCACAATCTAAATTAATTTTCGATAATTATAACCCTTTTGTACGTTTTTAGTGCAATTGAAATTTAGTGCACCCAAGAACTTACTCGTTTCGCCGCTGCTTACAGCGCCATTACAAAATACATCAGGTCCCTATATGAAGATTAATAAATCTTGAGTTTGACTGTACGTGGAGAACATCCTTAATTTTACTATTTCAAGAGCAGGATATTTAATGAAACTAAGACTGACTTCGAAAAAATTGTTTGGAGTTGAAAAGACAATTGAATTGAAAAAATGATAATTTAAAAAAAATTCAAAACTTGATAAGTTGTTTAAATTCGATTTTCTATTTAATATATTTTTTTCTTATTTATAAATTTCTGGTGTCATGTTTACTTCAATAAGTATAATTATAATTCAAAACGCCATTCAACCAATTAAGTCCCTTTTGGGAAGAAACCAAACCCATGACAATAAAAATAAAACAACGAAATTCACTGCTTAAAAAATTAGTGTGTCATTTATGAGCTGTCTTTTCTAATGATGACCCTCGAAAATGTCCTTTCCGACCATCAAATTGTACCTACATAAATTATTCTAGCCGTTGCTCTTTTAATGAACCTGAAACGGAAGTGTCGGTTTCGACTGAATCAATGGAGCGGAATTTTTTTCCTCCACCCCCTCTCTCTTCCTACTTGTCCATAACTATATATTTTCGTCTTCCATTTCAGTTTTTAAAGTCCATTCACCGTAAAGTCTTAGTTTAGGTTTAGTTACGTTGTTTAGGTTTAGTTACGTTGTTTAGGTCTTACGTTGTTTAGGTTCCGATTTCTCTCGATTTTTTCAAAGCTACGACGAAACCAGTTTCGTCAGCCTTTGCGGAGGTCCTGATCCCTATCTTTGATTCTGTCATCGTTTTTTTCGGAAAAGAGACAGAAAACCGTAACGGATGTAGACGAGGGATATACGTGTACTCTCAAGTCCGGAAAACGATCTCTGATCAAATAAACTGAAGGTTAAGTTTTTTTTTAAGTTGATAATTTATTACCAGTTTTTGAAAAAAGTGGGAAAAATCTTGATCTTTTGAAGGTGAAGGAAAAAACAATGAGAAAGTTTTTAA
Organism: Euceroptres primus; assembly: GCA_037177015.1. Classification (NCBI taxonomy): domain Eukaryota; kingdom Metazoa; phylum Arthropoda; class Insecta; order Hymenoptera; family Figitidae; genus Euceroptres; species Euceroptres primus. Next base: position 5,721 of record JBAGKK010487973.1, read on the forward strand.
ACTCGGTTTTGTAGTTTAAATTTTTGGTGGGTATAATTGTTTTCCAAATCGAGGTTTTCTAAATAAAAAGAGTATTGAAAATGAAGTCTATAGGCACCTTATAAAGTTTGAATGCCTGATACAGTTTTTAAAATAGTATTCTATTTTTTTATAGTTAGGCTTTTCATCGCAAGACTGCTACGAATAATCTCTAGGCTGAAGATAATAAAAAATAAAGATAGAAACCACACACTATCGCATTTGCTCCACTATCACACTTTTCTTTAACCCTAATTTGTACACTTTATGAACTCAGTGACTGTTTAAATTTCAGTGGATTTTGAATCATAAGGAAATTTTCATTTTAAAGGAATTTTTATTTCAAAACTAATTTTCAATTATCTTTGGCATCATTTTTTGGCTTCTTCTTTAAGTATTTACCATTTTCACGAAAAAATTATATATCTTATATGGTTTTTTAATTGAAAAAAGTTTAAAGAGTGAGACCTGATATTTTGCTTTTTTCGACACATCATAATTTTCATTCATTTTCTTGAGTCGTTTCTTAATTAAATTATTTAGATCTCAATAATTTCTTGTTCATTTATAGCTACTTTTGTTCAAACATTAAACACCCTCAGAGACAACTTATTTTCAAGTTCAAAAAATCGTTTTATAACCTCTTTTTCTTGATTCGATATGAAAATTTGTTTATATTTAAAAAACATTTTTTTTATTAGACAAAAGTTTGTTTGATTCAAGCAACATTTTTTAAAATCAAATAATATTACATTTTTGAATTTGTTTGAATCAAACGTATGTTTTTTTGACCCCACAGCAGTGCAATTATATTTTTGATTTAAAAATTTTTGTTTGAATGTAAAAAATTTTTTTCTGAGCGCAGTAAAATTCATTTTTAAAAACTCAGAAAGTTCATAGATTTGAACTTCAAATCTATGAATTTCCTGAAAAATTTATTTTTAATTAATTTCTTTATTTAAAAAGCATAAAAAGGTGGTAAAATGTATCAAGAAAGAGAATGATTAGGAATAGTGGTTTTAATTCTTGGATACTAATTAATTTATTTTCCAATTAATATTAGTTAATTTATTGCCTACTCTCATAGTCACATAAATTGAAAGAAAATCGTCGGAAGTCGGAAATGACTTTTATTTTATTTTTTTTATATTAGTCAGTGGCTCTTCAGACTCATTTAATAAAATATTATATATTATATAAGTTATATTCATGTTTTATTTTTTTTTATAATTTGTATAATATATATGAATATTTATCTTGAGGTTGTGCAGACCTCGCCCACGTCCAATGATCCTCATACAATCTGGATTATTATCCGGTTCTCTGAGTCACGAAAGACGAGTCTAATACTCTTTATGATATGATATACTCACAATAATAATCCAGTAGCGAAACCATCAAGACTCTATTTACCATTGAAGGTGAATATTTTTACGTATCCATAATCTTCTTAGTTTACAGCTCTATAAACTTAAAAATCCAAAAAGAAAATTTCTTTGCGAGAATTTCTATTTTCAGTTTTTAAAAAATGATTGAGATTGGTTTACTTAAATAACCAATAATGAATAAAAAACACGCTACTTTTTGTATACAGGAAAATATAATTAGTTTCTGGCATATTATATTATAAAATTCTTTTTAATTTTGTCAAGTATCTTCCTCAACAATTTTAAAATTATTTATCAAATTTTGTTTTAAATTTGGTTTTTATAGACTGTTTGAATTTTTCATTTCTTTAAAAAATGCAACTTTCTAGTAATCAGATGGATTATCCGTAAGCTGCAAACAACTTTCATTTGAAAACAGTTGTAAAAGAAAGGAAAAAATAAAAATAGAGTGTCTGGTCGAGTGTGACATTTTTAGAAACAGGGAAATAACACTTTCTTACTTGTTTCTTAAAATTTGTGTTCAAATGATACATTTATTTGATTAGGAGATTAATGAGCTTCAGATACTGATTTTCGAGGCACTGAATTAGTTTATAACTGTTTATTGACATAAAAAAGTTCTTTCTTGCATTAAAAATATTATCTTGAACTTTCAAAGAGAAAGCTATAAAATTTAAATTTACCTTCCTCGTTACTAATTTTTCATTTTATAATTTGAACTTTTATAAATATTTCAATAGTTCAGATTTTCATTTTTCTCTTCTGTTTGACATTTTTTAAAACTACTTTTTTTAAATTGTTTATTAATTGTCTGGTCTGGTATTATTTTTTCTTATATTACAGATTTTACAAGTTTAATTTGGATTTTATATTATTCTGAATCTGTACATTTGAAAGCGTCTAAAATTTAATGACATCAAATTAATAAATTGAAATTGGAATCGAGATTCGAATTGAAATTGGAAATTGAAATTGGAAATTGAAATTAAAAAGCATTTGAAGATGAAAGCTTTTGAAATCAAAGTTGAAAATTCTAACGTCCTTTGAAAACTTCAATTTAAAGGGTTTAAATTTAAAAAACTGAAAAGCATAAAAATATCGAAATTTTAAATCCAAATTTAGAAGCTTCCAATTTCCATGATGTTCAAATTTAGTTTGGTAGAAAAAATTAGGAGAGCAATTAACAAATGAAGATAAAAATGAGAGGCTCTAAAGTTTATAGTTCTTTAATAAAATTTTCCAGCAAAAAATAAATTTAAGTAAAAGGAAAGAAGTGATTATAAGAAAGGGTGTTTGGACAGTAGATGGCCGTGAAATCGAGGCTCTTTAGGAACGAGACATGACGTCCGGCGACAACTAATTAGGCCTAAAAACCCGCCAAGAAACTTCATAGTCTGCCGCCTCAAGGTAGTGTGAGAGAAAAAGATGCCTTGTTTTTTCGATCACTCTGTATATTATACGGATACCTTTCAAAGAGTCTAGCGCCACTTCAAGCTGTCTGCCTACCGCCATCGTTTTTTATTTTTTTTATCTCCTCTCTTAGAGAACTGATACTAGCTTTTGCTTCCTCGAAAAACATTTGCCACTTTCGTAGAAAAAACTGTCTTCTCCGAGTCGAAATTCCTTGGAATTCGAATGCTAAAATTCCCGGAAACGGTGAACCTAAAACACGTCGGGACTTTCTTGTTGTGAGCGAATCAGAATCAGAATTAGCATTTTGCTGTAATCAAGTGGAAAGAACCATAAAGTGGATTTGGAAATTTTATTTCAGAAAAATTTGTCATTAGGATCTCTTTAAAAGAATTTGGCAGAATAAAAGAGAATTTAATTATTGGTTTATAAGAAATGATGAAATTTTAATTTTTGGAAGCGAAAGGGCTTCGTTGCTTCATTATTATTTTATTTTTACATATTACATATAAGTTTACAGGATTTTATGTTTATTGGCAGAGTTAACAAACTTTTTAGAACCCTTAAAGTTCAGAAAAATTGGGACGTTTTCAATTTCGAAAACTTTTCTTTATTCTAAATAAAATAAAAATATCTTTAAAATGAGTATGAAATTTCTCATGAATATCTTTATTACTAAAAAAATTTGGATTTTGGTGTACGTAAGGTTCTTTTTGTAAAAATGATTCATGGACAAAATACAGGGTGATTTCACTTGCAAATAAATTTCAAATGAATTGTTTCCTCTTGAAGGAAGGCGATTCTTCTTATCGACGCTTTCAGCGATATGTTATCACCATGCTGGCACTGTTAATGATTACTTCACTTCCGTTTGAAACAAATTGTCCTTATTGTCCTAGTCTTTCCTGTCCTTACTTTTATTGCCTGATAAAAAAGTATTTAAAATAATAAAGAACTCCAATTATTATTATTTTATTTGGAATATATTTTTGAAGTTTTGAGAGAATTCATCTTTAACAACTGAAAGACAATTTTACTTCCTCTCTCAATCTGAATCACTGAAAAATGACTAATAAACAGTTAAATTTGACTGCTAATCAGTTTAATCCACGACTGACTTCTTGCTTCATCAATCACATTAATTAACTTTGAGTTAAAATGAACTGAAATTTTAGTATAAAATTTAGTATAAAACTGAAAAAAGAAAATTTACTGATTTGGAGTCAAAATAGTTACTGAAATTCCAGTTTAAAAAAGTTAATTGATTTTTTAGACAAAAACATACAACCTGAAAGTAGAATTTGAAAAGTTAGTGAATTATAACTGAAAATTAAATAATTTTACAATTAGAATAAACAGTGACTAAATTTTTGCTTTTGAGTTAGTCACTTTTAACTGTTTCATATATTTACAAAAAATTTTATTTCTTAGAACTATATCTTAAAACAATGAAAAATGAAACTAGACCTTATAAAGTTTATAAATAGCAACAAAAAACTATATTAAGGCGTTTGGAAAATTTCATTTCAATGAAGGAATATAATAATTGAGTCATAATAATATTTAATTAAAATTAATTCTCGTTCTTTTATTCATAAAAAATTAGATTGTTTTTAGGAAAACTTTATGTCCAAATAATAAATGGAAACCCGCATTAATGTGAAATTTTTGTCACAAGGAGGACGCTTGAAACAGACGAGCGGAACGGAACATCGCTTGACGATAAGCGATACTAAAAACTAGCTAGTCAACTCTGATATGGATACCATTGTTCTTTCTTGTCGCAAATGAACATGCAGGAACGTTAATGTAACAATCCTGCTATTTCTATCTATCTTCAAGTCTGTTTACAGGCACTTTCTCATAAAATTAGAATCAGTGGCGCAAATAGAATTTACAAAAATACATAAGACTATATTTATACCCATTTTTCCAAAATTTCCAATAATATTTAAGAGGACTGACACATTTGAAAAAAGTAAAATTCATCAAAAATTTATAGCTTCATAACTGTCCTTTTCTGCTCATATAAAATCAGCTTCAATTTTATTTATAAGTTTCATCTGCAAAGAACATAATATGCTTTAGTTTCATCTTTCAAGAAATTATAATAATTTTTGTCTATAATTTATATGAGCTTAGAAAATTATAGTTATAAAGTTATCAATTTTTCAGAGAAACATTTCAAATTTTTAGAAGTCGAATAATTTTGAACCAGGAAAAAAAAGCAATTTAGATTTTTAGACTCTCTGAATTCGAATCAGTCAAAATTTTCGCTGATTTCATTCAGTGACCCATTTCTCGTTGATTATTTAATGAATTTGACTGATAATCTAAAATCAACTTTGAATACCTTTTCATACAGCAAAATTTGAACAACTTAAAATTTCAAAAGCTGCTCTCTAAATCTGAATCAGTGAACATTTTTTCTGATTTTATTCAGTGACCCATTTCTCACTGATTATTTAGTCAAATTCACTGATGAATTAGCTAGAAATGGGTCACTGAATGAATTCAGTGAAAATTTTAACTGATTCACAGTTAAAGAGTTTTTATTCAGCTTTTAAAATTTTAAATTGTTCAAACTTTGATGTATGAACAGGTATTCAAAGTTGATTTTAGATTCTCAAGCTTCCAATTTTCAGTCAGCCTCAAAGTTCATCAATTTTCGTCATGATTTATAAATTAAATGGAACAAAATAGACTCATTGTTAATTGTATTAATTAAATAATAATATAATTTTAGTCAAAAGTAGTAATTTTTATTCACTACAATCAATTGGTCATTTTATCCCTGCAAAGATATTTTTACAATTTTATTTTGTGCGATTTTATTGACATTATTTTTTTTGGTATTATATAATATACAATAGGGCGGAGTGAAAATGCTCAAACTTATCGGATCTTTTTGAGCCTACTGAAAAAAGTTGTGGTTTGGCATCAGAAAGAAGGGTAAAAAAATTTTGTATAAATTTCTTCTCTTCGGACTTTTAACTTGAAAATTCGAAATTTTGAATATTTTTCAAATTTTTCCTAAGGGGGGATAATTATGGCGAATTTTTTGTATATGTAGTTTTCGATGATGAAAAATAATATTAAATACAAAAATAAGAAAAAAAATTGATTCAAGTTAGAATTTTTTGAAAATATCAAAACATGTTTTTTTGAAAAATTAAAAAAATATATTTATTTAAAAAAAGCTGAACAGGTCGAGCCGGAAATCTCTTCAGTTTGAATCAAAGAAGCGTGCCATATTTTTGATTTCATGTAAAAAAAAATTTTTATATTTTCTTTCGCATTTAAAAATTGACAAATTTTTCAAAATTGACATTTTTAAGCGCAAAAAAATATGAAAAAATTTTTTTTATGAAATTAAAAATATGGCACGCTTCTTTGATTCAGACTGGAGGAATTTCCGGCTCGAAATGTTCAACTTTTTTAAAATAAATATTTTTTTATTTTTTAAAAAAACATTTTTTAACATTTCTAAAAACTCTAATTTGGAGAATTGTTTTTCAATTTTGGATTTTATATCATTATTCGCTATCGAAAAAAACATGTACAAAAAATTCGCCATAATTACATATCCTTCCCATAGAAAAAATTTGAAAAATGTTAAATTTCGAATTTTTAAGTCAAAAGTTCGAACAGAAGAAATTTTTTTTTTTGAAAAATGTTGTTTGTCCCTTCATTCTGATGCCAAACCACAACTTTTTTTACTGGGCTCAAAAGATCCGACCAATTTCAGCATTCTCTCACTCTGCCCTAATAAATAGTTTTTTATCTTGCAAATTATATTATAATTACGGCTGACGATATTATTCCGGAAATTTCCGTACAACTAGCATACAAAACAAAGGGGAGGCAGGCCAGTGTTCCAGAAAATTCCATAACACGTGCCTCGGCCCATGCTACGTTGTGTGCTAGTTGTACGGAAATTTCCGTAATTACAAATAAATTTTACCGCTCTGAAAATTAAAAGCGTGTTCAGACTTGGAAACTATTATAAATATTTATAAATTAAAATTGTTTAAATTTTGAGTCTTTTAATTTGAAGTATTTTCGTTTTTTTATGTTTTCAAAATTGAATTCACTTTCAAATTGGAATATTCGGAAGCTCAAAAGCGTTTAAATTTCGAAACTTTGAAAATAAAAAGAGTTGAAACTTTTTAGCTTCAATTTCACGTGGCTCATTATTTTACTTTTGGACAATGAAGTGCGTTTAAATTTGAATGTTTCAAGAAGAATCTTTCAAATTTTTGAGGAATGCCAATTTTTAACAATCGTTCTATAACGTTGAGGCTTTGAATATATCTGATTTTCCATATTTCAAATTCAAAGCTTTCAAAATGTAATTCCTCTATGCTTGAAAAATTGTAAGTTATTGAATATATTATATAAAATAGTTTAAAAATCAAAAGCTCGAGAATGAAAATAAATTGAATTAAATTTAAAATGAAACATAGGTGTCCGAAGTTAGGTGACTCTACAGTAAATAAAAACTCAGAGTTATAGTAAAAAATACTTCAAATCTTCTATTTTTCAATTCCAGTTCTAATCGAGATTTCATTTTACTGAATTTTAATAACATTTCCAATATTTCAAAAGTTTTCATCAAACTTTTATCCACAACTTTCCGCTTTTTTTTCTTTTCATTTTTACCTTCAGTTGGCTATACATATGCAAACTGTAGACCTTAGAGAATCAGAAATTAGATTTCTTTTTTTTCTTTTCATTTTTACCTTCAGTTGGCTATACATATGCGAACTGTAGACTTTAGAGAATCAGAAATTAGATAAGGTGTGTGGGAGATGGTTGTATATCGTAGCTAGAAATTTCTCGATACCATAAGGGACGAAAGAATTGGAAAATGGCACACGCATGAGGCTAAATGTCCATACGGGTGTTCGCGCGTAAATAAATAGAATTCATGAGGTACTTTATGCATACGACTACTTATCTGCGATTTTTCTGCGGGAAATGGCTATTTAGATAAGAATACTGGAGAGAGCCATGAAGGTGCCGCCATGCCTCAACGAATTTTCAGCCTCGCTGATAGACAACACATACACAGTTACACAAATACATATATACATCTATGTAATGTATACTTATATGTATTTTTAAACACACATTTATACTTATAGTCTATATAATCAAGGGAGTATGTTGAGTGCATTGACTCGATGCTCTTTCCCTTCAGGAACAACCTTTTATGGAATGAGCAATAATTTCACTACATCTAAAATGTGATATGTGTGGAAAGCATTTATATATGAAGAGAATCAATTATAATCATAATAATTTTTATATAGTGTCTATTATCTATATTGTCTATAAAATATCTATAAAGTATCTGTTGGTTTAAATTTTTAAATAAATTACAGAAGGATTCTTTCCTTGTATGCTTCTTGTATATATTTATTTTTAAAGAATAATCATAATTGATTTTTATACTGAAAATATTAACTGAGAATACTGAGATTTCTTTTAGATAAGGTTTAAGTATCATTTGCTAGTGTTTTATTTTTGTTTTGTTTAGTAGTTAATTGTATTTATATTTTTTTCCAATGGTTTAGTTTTGTTCTGAATAATGGCAGACTAGATAAGACTGTACATATATCGTTCTTTGTGCCCGATGTTTGGATGTAATGTCATGCTACGTAGTAAAATATTTCATATTCCCGAACGCGCAATATAACCTGCCGCTGATAAAATATGCTCACTACACGCAATTTTATGATTTATATCGTACCAAAGTTATTTCCATTTGCAAAAAAGAACTGATAGAATCAAATGCTAAATTGAAGAAAAAAATTAACTTTTTATTTCAAACATAACAAACGTACAAAATGATATTGTAGGTCTTCAAATATATTTTTTTTATTAAAAAGAAGTTCCGTTTTAAAATACTATATATTGTTAGAAAAAGAAATTAAGAACTAATCCCTCCTCCGTGAAAAATAAATAGTTGATATACTTTATTTTCTGACTTCCGTAAACACCAATAATCAAATCTCTCAGTAAATTATAAATTTTTTCTAAATGTATGATTTGATAAATTAATAATGCGGCAAATCTTGTCAGTGAAAGGAGTAAGGACATTTTGAATTAATTATGAAAGAAAAACTGTTAAATTATCAATGATATTATTTCTTGTCAAACAGTAAATTGATCTGAAGCAAATAGTCATTATTTATAATCGAGTCAATGAAGTCATTAAGCGAAGTAATGAAGATGTAATTATAATCCCCTCGCAACCTTTTATCAATTGAAATAGATTGCCATCAAACGTCGGACATGGTCTTGAGTAAATATATGACTTAAATGAATTGTATCTCGTTTAAGGAAATGAGTTTCAATACTTTTTTACCGTTTGAAAAGTGTAGATTGTAGAGTTTTTCAATATTTTATTATTTAATTTAATAGCAAAGGGTAATTTAAAATTATTTTTTTTTGCTTTTGAGTAAACTACAAATTTCTTGTAATTTATCATTTCTATATTTAAAACTAATTTTTCGTGATATATTAATATATTAATATATATTTTTGACCTCTAAATTATTATAGGATAATTTATTTGCTTAATAACGACAAGTCTTTGAAATCTTTTGTTATTTTTATTAAATGTTACGCACTATAATGCTTATATTCATTTTCATTGTTCTATTGATTGAGATAATTAATTAATTATATTCCATTAGTTAATAGTTTGTTTGTGTAATTTGACTCTAATTGCCAAGACGGTATTGATAATGGCCAGTGGTTGTGTCGGTTTGAAAAATACAGACCTAAAATATTTTTTTTATTGACGAGTATTTAGATACTTACACTTAATTACTTTGTGATTATTTCCTACTTTCATGCAATTTTGTAATCTACAGCAGCCAGTAAAACTAGAATTTTATAATTGTGTTATTTGAAATTCTGCATGTGTTAAATTTATTTCAAACTAATAACTATAATCCCGACTATTTGTTTTATATACGAACAATCCAGTAAAAGTGATTTTACTGGATTTACTGGATGATAAAAGATATTTTTATCAAGTTTATTTTCTAGTTTTACCATTCAAGATTTATTTTTACAAAAAAAAAAACAACAAAAATATAGCCAGTTTTCGCACAAATTCGTGTCTCTTTTATGAGACATAAATATAAGAGAGAAAGGATATTTCATATCACTAGACAAAATTCTAGTGCGGATATTAAAAATACGATTTTGACTAAATATATTATCTTGATCTGGATTTTAAATTCAGAATTCAGTTCCAGAAGTTCTTTATATAAACTGAGATTTTTTATTAGTATGTGATATCAACTTTATGACTTCAAATATACTGTATTTTCAAGTAACACATTTCTAAGAGTGGTATCATAATGCTAATAGGAAATATTAATATATTTTTTGTAAATAATTTTGTAAGAGAAATACTATTTTTTTACAAACAATATTTTTCACAAGAACACGGTAACAATTTATATATTTAGAATACATATTTCTATAAATATATAAATATATTTATATATATTATCAACATATTTATATTCATATATTATTTATATTTATGTTATATATATATATATATATATA
>JBAGKK010487984.1:0-16127 GCA_037177015.1 Euceroptres primus
AAGAAACTTTTGGTAAACTGATGCACGTTTAGCGATTTGCGATGGTTTGGGAAAAGAATACAGAAGCACGTGGTAGGATTCGTGTGCAACGTTGCCGTGATCACTTCTGCGATCATTGCATGGCGGTAGTGCGTATGCGTGTACATAGTCTGTAAGAGTGTGGGTACAGATCTCGACTGTACTCTAGCAGAAGTTTCGATGCGCCGCTAAGACATAACCGTGCCACTCGAGGCATCCAGGCAGGCCGAACTTTTGGCTGAGACAGCCTTCCGACAAATACCTTAATAAATAATAACGATAGTGACGACGATACAAGTGAAGAAGAATTAGAACAAACCGATAACGGAAACGCGGTTAATAACGCTGACGATCAATTAGGACAAATCAATCCAGAAAACAATAACGAAATGGCCCTGTCAACTAATCAGCAAGTATCTTTACGCGACGCCCTGGAAGTAGTTTCCACGTACGATGGTAGTAACGTTCCTTTATCACATTTTATTGAAGGATGTTTAGAAGCCCAGGCAATGCTGCCGACAGCTCAAGAAAATTTAGCCAGATTATTGAGAGGAAAATTATCGAGAGAAGCAAAAAAGTGTATTTTCGGTTCTACTTATGCCACGGTCGAAGAATTAATCGAAAAATTAAAAAGAGTATATGCCCCTGACAAAAGTGTTTATTAGCTACAAGGAGAGTTAGGAAACACATACATGTGGGAAAAGCAAATTGTTCCCTCTTATGCAGCCAGGATTAAAAAAATTGCTGACACTATCGAAGATGCCCATAAGATTAGCAACAACGGAAAAGTTGAAGCTAACCTTAGAACAAACTTAGAAAAAGATGTAATTAGATGTTTTATTCGCGGACTACTTCTTGAACTAGAAATTGGTGTAAAAGAAAAAGCAACGTTTAGAGAGATTATCAACGACACAATTGACGTTGAAAGAAAATTAGAAGCCTGTTCTGCTTTGAGCAAAAATAAATCCGCAGATTCTTCTGAAGACGATAACGCAACCAATAAGGGAAATAATAAGACGAGTAGATTCAATGTAGTCCAGGATAGTAAAGTAACGTATCTTATTTACAGAAGATCAGTTCATACTACTGAAAATTGCTATCATTTAAATAAAGCTCAAGAAGCAGTTTCCAATAAGCAACAATCAAATTCTTTTAGACAAAATCAACCACAGAACAATAATAATAATTTTCAAAGACAAGGAAATAACAGTAACAATAACTTTACGAGAAATAGAAATAACAATTATCCTGATAATAAATTCACAAGAAACAGAAAAGGAAATTACAATAACAATAAAAATTTTGCAAGGAACAGAAAAAGCAACTACAACAATTATAATAATAACTTTCCTAGAAACACAGACAAATACTCGTACAACAATAATTATCGAGACAATGATTACAACAACAACTCCTCAAACAATAGAAATAACAAATACAATAATAACAGACAAGGTACTTCAGGACAATACAGAAATTCTAACTCAAGACAATTTCAAAATCAAAATGGACGATATGATAACAGAAACCAACAAAAAACAATCAACAATATTCCCCTGATTCAGAAATCATTTGCCGTAATAAACCGGATCACACTTTAAGAGATTGTAAAATTAGACCACCGAAGCTAAACCAAGAACAAAAACAAACACAGCAACCGGAAAAGTCTAATACTCTCCCCACTCCGGGTGCACTGAGAAAAGCGTAAACAAGGTATTAGAAGCATCCACTTCTAATGAAGAATTAATTTAAACAAATGCTGTAAACTATAATGTTCCAGTAAATAAGCAAACGTGTTAAAACTTACAGGAATAACTCTACACATTAGGCCAAGTACAAATAAACATTCTAGGTTACCCAACAAGATTCAACATCATTCCTAACGAAGTTCCAGTTGAAGAAGATGGAGAATTAGGATCAGAATTTTTCCAAGATAACCAAGTCAATATAAATTACACATCAAAATGTCTAGAAATGAAAAATAATTTTTATCCTCTTGCATCTAAACAAACATTAACTATCCCTGCTCGAACAGTAACAACTTTTTATGTTCCAGTTGCAAATCCAGAAAAACGCGAAGGATATGTTCCACGATTACGCATCGGCGAAGGAATTTATACAGGAGATGCAATCTTAAGAAATTAAACGATAAAATAATTGGCGGTTCATATCCGTTGCCAAATATAAATGACATCCTCGATTCTCTTGGATCCGCGAGACATTTCCCAGTTTTTGATTTAGCTGCAGGATTTCACCACATAAAAATGAATCCTAAGAATTCCCATAAAACCGCAATTTTTACACCTCATGGTCATTACAAATTTAATTCAATGCCTTTTAGATTAAAATCAGCTTTAGCGACTTTTCAAAGATTAATGGATTTGACCTTGACCGGACTAATTGGCACAGAACTCTTTGTATATCTTGATAACATAGTCATATATGCTGATACTTTAGAAGAACACCAAACAAAATTTAATAATTTAGTACAACGCCCCATAAAAGCAAGTATTCATTTATAACCAGACAAATGCGAATTTCTGCGTCCCGAAGTATAATATCTAGGTCATATAATTGATAGAAATGGAGTACGGCCAGATGCTAAAAGGATAATAGCCGTAAGAGAATTTCCAATTCTAAAAACACTGAAAAATGTAAAAAAATGTTTAGGGTTAGCAGGATACTACCACAGATTCATTGACGGATTTTCAAAAATTGCCAGCCCTCTAAATCAACTTCTGAAAAAGGACAATCCCTTCATTTAGACTGAAAAACAACAAGCAGCTTTCGATATTTTAAAAGCAAAATTATGCGTAGAACCACTTTCACAGCGATCTGATTTCTCTCAACCCTTTGTACACAGAACAGATGCCTCAGGTTTTGCAATAAGAGGAATATTATCACAAGGAAAAATAGGCAAGGATAAATCGATAGCATACGCTTTACGTAGCCTTAGCGATACCGAGAAAAAATATGATACGTATGAAAAAGAAGCACTTTCGTCCTTATCTATATGGAAAAAAATTCACTTTAGTGACTGATCACAAACCTCTGGTTTGGCTCCAGAATTCTAAGGACCCTTGTTCTCGAGTTTCACGTTGGAGATTTAAACTCGCAGAATATTATTTTGATGTAATTTACAAAGCAAGCAATATGAACATCAACGCAGACGCACTTTCAAGAAATCCCATTCCTAATAAAGAGGAAAAATCTAATGATATTGACACTTTTATGACTTTTCCAGAAAGTCCAAGTTCCACATACTCAAAAATGTACTAACGAAGAAGAAAAAGGAAATTCAACAGATAAAAGAGAAAATTTTTTCTAGTCTCTTCAGAGATAATGTAAATTATTCTAGTGACACTTCACTAATTGATGTTAAATCTGAACTACCAGACACTTTCCACGATCTTCTAAGCGAAGAATCCTTAAGCAAAATTAATAAAGATATTTTAAAATATCCTAAATCTTTCAAGCTCTCAGCTTCAAAGTTATTATTTATGACAACTCTTCTCATAAGCCCTGCATTAGCAAAGAAATACGTGTACACGCCATGGAGGACCATGACTACTAGAGGACAAAAGAAAAAACAACAAGAAAATTTAAGTCAAGGTACGGTACAAGAAGAATTAAAGGAACTAATTACTCAATTTGAGCCTCCCGTAAAGAGACCGCGCGGTAGACCAAGGAAAACTATACTTACAAATTTGGAAAATATACCCGCTCAGCCAAAGGAAAAGAGATGTGGACCAAGGAAAACTATATTTACAAATCTGAAAAATATACCCTCTCAGCCGAAGAAAAAGAGAGGTAGACCAAGAAATTAGAACAAGGAATAAGAAAAAGAAAAGTGCCAAGAAGCCTAAAAAGCCTGAACAACCTCAAGATGAAGAAAGTGAACATTATTTTTCTACCTCAGAAGATGAAATTATCGATGTAGAAACTGTGGATGAAGAAAACTCTGAATATTCCTTCGATGAAAATATAGATGTAGAAACTGTGGATGAAGAAGATACTAAGTACCCCTTTGATGAAGAAAATTTTCAAGATGCTCTAGATGAACTCAAGATAGACATGAAAGGTCGCGATAATTTAGAAACAGAAGAAATTCAATCTTCCTCGGAAATCCTTACCAAGAACTCCCAACCTACAGGACAAAAATTTATAGGAAAAAACGTGGTTGAATGCCGCGATCAATTGACGATGCGAAAAGATAATTATGTGTATTTTGTTGCCACTGATGGCATACTTCGAGATAACTGATCAAGAGCTTTAGCAAAACGTGGGATTTTACCCAAGTTAAAACATTTACTAGAAGAATTTGCAAAGAAAATAAAAATAGGAAACTATTATCACTTTGCGCTTCCAATTGAAGCGGACACTAAAGAAAATTTATCTGACACTCTGGATGGTATTAAACCATTCATTTATTCTTCACATGCATTAGCTAGTAAATTCAATCTACGATCAATTAGTGTTGCAAAAACTTCACAAAACTTTCCTGGGAAGAAATTAAAGCAACTTTCGATTTAGCATTTGCCAACTCATCCACGAAAACTATAGTGTGTAACGGTGTAACACAAAATCCAACTAAGGAGCAACGATCACAAGCAATAGAAGAGGCTCACTCCTCAGCATTAGGAGGCCATAAAGGCGTTCCAAAAACATATAATCGAATTCGACAAAAATTTTATTGGGAAAATATAAAAGTAGATAGTCAAAAATATATTCAAGGTTGTTTACAATGTCAAATTAAGAAATTGGTTCGAGTTAAAACCAAAAGTCCAATGGTGATCACTGATACACCTACCACTGCTTTCGAAAAAATATCTATGGACATCGTTGGTCCATTACCCAAATCAAAGTCAGGTAACATTTATGTTCTCACAATTCAAGATAATTTTACAAAATACTCTGTAGGTATTCCTCTTCCCAACCATCAGGCTAGCACAATAGCAGATGCTTTCGTTAAAAAGTTTATTTGCGTTTTCGGATCTCCTAAGGGAGTATTAACAGATTAAAGACGTGATTTTTTGAGCAATTTATTAAAATCCGTAATCTAGCGGATCACTTGAATGCTCATATCATGTTTTAGGAGAATATCTCAAACAATTTGTTGAAAAGAATTCAGAATGGGACGATTGGCTTGAATTAGCAATGTTCTCATATAATACTAGTGTACATGAAGGTATAAAATGCATACCATATGAATTTGGTAAAATTATTATATGTCTTTGGTAAAATAGCTCGTGAACCCTCTAGCGAACCTCCATCACAACATGAAAAATTACAAACTTATGATGATTAGTTAATAAATTTTGTAACACAGATCCATGAGATGCGAACACAAGCAAGACAAAACCTCATGGCAGCAAAAGAAAAATCTAAAATGTACCATGATAGGAAAACAAATCCTTTAGAAGTAAAAATCGGAGAAAGTGTATTTTTGTTAAAAGGAGGTAAACTAAAAACGCTTGATAATCATTACACAGGCCCTCATGAAGTTTTGGATGTATTAGAAAAAGGAAATGTAAAAATTAATATTAATGGAAAACCGACCGTAGTTCACGTTAACAGCCTTAAAAGATCACATATAAGTGTTCAAAAATAAAACAAAACGTCCTTCCTCTCACTTTCAGATGGATCCAAACGACTGTCAACGCATTAATTCTATTATGACCGCTCTAATAAATAACATCAATTTATATACACTTTGGCCAGAATTATTCATTGCAAAACTTTTTGATAGAAACGATCTAGATATACCTAAATGGGCTAGTAACCTTCATAAATTAGAAAGAATAGAAGAAATTCTAATAAAAATTAAAACGAAAGGACCGAATGCTTACAAACATTTAATATTAAGTTTACAGTTGTCGCACCATGGTGTTTTGTCAGACGTATTAGCTTGTATGGATTAAAAAGAAAAAAACAATTTTCAGACAAAAATGGACGACACTGATCGCAAACGCATTGGTGCTCTTCTCAACCTGCTCGCTCACTATTATGACATGTTAATTCTATGGTCATACCTATTTTCAAATTGAATTTTTAAAGAAGATGATTGCAACATACCAACATGGACTAAGGACCTCAGAAGTTCAGTAACCATTCGGAGTATATTGAGAAATATTAAAACAAGAGGACCAGATATCTTCAAAAATCTTATATACAGTCTACGCGAAAACAGTCAAATATTTTTAGCAGATGCTTTAGGACTTGTAATAGTCTAAATATCGACTTCTAAAATGAAAAGCATGATTTCAAATAAAAACACGAGGAGAAAAAAAAAGTTTAAAAATTATTTTCTTTTAATATTGTAATAAATTCGAGCAATACGAGCTGCTAACTACAACCTCCTTTTCCAGACATGGGATTACGAGTATTTCTCTTGGCAGTAGTGATCATTTACTGTTATCACCCACCAATGGGCCACGCCTTTGTGGGATACGATTGTGGTTCGACTTAATTAAATATCACAACATTATCTTTATTAAAGGTAGGAGAATGCGACCTATCCTACCCTAAATTGCATGTTTAAGCAACTTATATACAACTTTTACAACTAAGCGAATTCGCACAAACCGAAGTCATGCGATGTAAAGTTGAAGTAATACGCACTGTATTACATTGCGGGATGCACTCACACACATCAGCAGTCGCAAATGGATTAAGCGCATATATTCAAGATATTTCAAGAGACCAATGTTATATGTTACATTCATCAGGAACTATTAATATAACTCCAAATTTACAATTATCTCAGATTGCAAGCAATGGAACTACTAAACGAAGCGTAACTCTTGCAGGATCATTAACAATAGATCGAAAATGCACAGGAACTCTATTCTCGGACTCATATGGAACCTGGGACAACGTGGTTGTCCACGCAGCTTATTCAATTACGTTACGTAAATATGAAGCAACAATAAATTTAAATACCGATAAAATTCATTTAAGATCTGGAACCGTATGTCCACTTTCAACCTCACAATGCACTGATGTAGAAGGAGGTCAAACGTTTTGGAATCCTTTGCCTAGCGACATATGCGAGACTAAAAAATATGAAATCTTATATGAAGGACTAGCAAATAAAACACACGACAAATCCGTGGAAAATTCAGAAACCCTTGATTCTTTAACAACTGAGGATATTACATTTATACTCGCGCAAAAAGGCAGCAAACCAGTTTGCAGTTATAAACTAGTTCGTACAGTTTAAACATAATATACATAATATATATATATGTATAATATAGATTATATATAATATACATTTGTACAATAAGGTACATCGAAAAACATCTTTTTTTCGAAATTGATATCAGCTCGGGAGAAAAAATGTTCTATCCGGTAACACTATTAACTGTGCCAAATTTCATTTCGATAGGATAATATCTTCAGCTCCTACAGCGGCCTCGAAAATCGAAAAAATCGATTAAAATCGCCTGGTAGGTAGGCAATTTGTTTGCACGCTTCTGGCCACATCTGGGGGTGTCAACAGTGATAAATGGTCAGAAGAAGGCCACCTAGGCATGAAAAAACACTTGCGACAAACGTACAGTCAGATATAAACTCAATTTTATAGCATAAAAAACGCATAGAAATTAGCTATTTATACGAAAATGTTGAGCTCGTGTTGTTGCCGAACAACTAGAGAAGCTGTGGGTAAGGGCATCAATTCCCACGATGCCTGTAAAATCAATTCAGGACAAAATTGAGAAGTTAAATGAATCATACCTCGCTATAAATGCTTACTCACTTTCAAGTAGGAAATCTACTGCCTTTCTCAAACTAAAACATAAATTTCTTTCTAAAGCAAATATTATATTTGAATCTGCAGCATGCCGGTGAGTTCTTTCTGCAGGTGTCCTCCTGAGTGCAAAATTCCTTCAAGGGAACACGCTTTCATTACTGACCAGATGGGTCCTCGTCTAATTGTAATAGGCTGAGTTGACAAAGCTGTAACAAAAATGCTGGACCGTAAACAACAGAGATTGTCTGAAAAAGAGGCCTATGCTCAAAAAGTAACACAATGCCAAACACAATATCACTCTGCTAAAACCGTTGGCGACAATGTTGAGGATTAAGAGGGTCTTTGTGATACATCTGAACTGGATTCTGACTTTATTTTACAGGAGCGCTCTCGTTCCCAACTACAAATGCGGAAAATATTGCCTCTAGTAGCAAAAGTAGACAATCGTTTCAGAATCTCAGATGTAGTAGCAGTTGCTATTGCCACATCTACACTAAAAGATTAGGGACTAATCAATAAGGATGGCACTACCAAAGCAATTGATACAAATAAAATAAGGAGAGAGCGCAAAAAAGCAAGGGTTAACTGAATCACAGAAATTGACCCTTGCATCCAAACTAATGGGTATGCTCTTCACCCTGAAAACTTGGTGTTGACGATGCTTTCCGACAGTAGAAAGACTGTCAGGGCGTGAGCTGTAGAATTGATTTAAAAAGCGAGAAGTAATCCACATCAGGAAAATATTCGTCAGTTCCGGCCGCGAAGAATAAATTTTTCTGCTGCAGACTACCCTAATCTTATTGATTGGCAAAATGTCACTCCTCCACCTGCTCTCCGAGATATAAGAGACCAGGAACTGGAAGAGGCTGATTGTGATTTTGTCGGAAGGTTTCCCGAGTTTCCATGCCATACGCAAACAGTTGAGTATGTGGCCCGGATTCAAAAGACGGTTTCATTAGAAACACGCTTAGTCCCGCAAAGATTTACCAAGAATGAGGACTAAAGCAGATTTTTTTCAGTTAACTAATAGGTAACTCCCTCATGGTTGGTTGGTTGGTTGGGCAGGGAGTGGGTGGGATTCGATGAATGGCCACCTCCACGTGATGAATCCTGGATCTTCGTTGAATGTACACGCGAAGAGTAGAGAGATACTTAGACGTGAATTTTCCTCAAATTTAGGCCTATTATATCCCTGGCTGGTGGTTTTAGATAGGGGTATCTGTTTGTCCAAAGTCTTCTTTTGTGCGAAGGTCCTTCTGTCCTTTTATCACCGTTGACACCCCCTGAAGTGACCAGAAGCGTGCAAATAAATTGCCTACCTACCAGGCGTTTTTAATCGATTTTTTCGATTTTCGAGGCCGCTGTGGGGGTTGAAGATATTATCCGATCGAAATTAAATTTGGCACATTTATTAGCGTTACCGGATAGAACATTTTTTCACCCGAGCGATATCAGTTTCGAGAAAAGGTGTTTTTCGATGTACCCTATATTGTGCAACAAACAAAATTATTAATTCCAAACCTGCAGATATTTACATATGAAAATTTAAAATTTGTTAACATAGAACGACATATTAGGTCCAAAATGAAAAATCTTTACCTCGATGTTTTAACACAAAAGTGTCGTCTGGAGCAAAAATTATTCTAGAATACATTAACCTTAGCAACAAAAGCCCCAGAAGAATTTGCATACCATTTAATGCAAGGACCAGGATACATGCCCATGGTTGCAGGAGAAGTAGTTCTCATAATCAAATGTGTTCCAATTAAAGTTAAATATAGACGTACAGAAGAATATTAGGGTTCGTCCATATACCACGTGAACATTTTTGCTATAGTTTGATATACTCGTATTTACCTCTGCACCAAACAACTGAGGAAGACACAGGTATATCAAACTATAGCAAATATGTCAACGTGGTATATGGACGACCCCTTATCGCCAATTTCCAATTTACTGGAAAAATCAAACTTTTTATCACCGCGAACGCATATTTTATTAACGACTGGTACTCAAACCAATTGCAACTCTTTTCTTCCATCAGTGTGTTTCTTAGGACACTCATGGTATAAATTCTCTGCCCACGCAACGAAAACAGTAGACCCTGAAATAATGAAACCTGAACCTAAATCATCTTGGAAATATTCTAATCCAGCATTATTTGCAGCAAGTGGCATATATTCTCAAACAGATCTTGATAAATTAAGAGACCATATAATGTTTCCTGCAGAAAAGCCTATGATTTTAAATACCCTAGCGAGAGGGCAAATCTTTTTGATGAAGAAACACTAGATAAAATAGCTCAATCCGCTTGGGGTCGTTTTTAGACCCTTTTTACGAGTTTCAGTACAACTAGCGCGTGTTTAATAGGAGTAATAATTATAATCAGAGGATTTAAACTAGTAGCTGATACAATTATTCATGGATATGCATTACAAGAAATTTTTTATGCGAACTAACAACCGACAACAAATATAAATTACAACCTTTTCAACCCGCATTCAGTAATAAATTAAATTATGTAAAGACTTTCAAACCTTATGTGCTTAACGAAATCTCCCTCATCCGCAATATACAACAATAAACGTTAAAAAATTGCCAGGAAGCGAAACTTGGTTGGCTATCTGCTCAGTTCAAAATATTAAACAGACTTGAATTTCTGACTCAAGTAAAGAAGCAAAAAATCTCGCTGCTATGGAAGTAATTCACATGCTAATTCGCAGACAAATTCTGGGTCCAAGTAATGAAGAAGTACTTGCCAATTCTATACAAAATTTTCACATTTCTTTTAATGATTCATCAATTTAACTTACAACTTCAAAATTCCCAATCGAGAAAAAACCTAAGAAATTTGCCAAGAGTAACAACTTGTAAAAAAACACCTTTTTACATCTCCACCATCTTCTCTTCAACAAAAATCCTCTTCTGGTACACCTAAAAAATTAGGAAAAAGTTTTAAAAAATGTATTTACTGTGGATTTCGACCACCCAACTCATATATCAAATTCTAAAAAAATTTCCGTTCTCCAGGAAACCAAGGCGGCAAGTTATAACAATCAACCCGCTCGTGAATCAAGATATACAAAACAATGGCAAAAATACAATTCCATGGGAATTCTAAATCACACGGAGATATTGAAGAATTTTACGATCCAATATGGACTATCAGAACCGCAAATAATAACGTATCCAGATTTATATTCACAATCTGAATCATTCTTTCTAGCACAAGCTAATATAAAAGAACATTTAGTTGTTCAAACGGGAACTACAGAAGAATCAGCAGAAAGTAAAGCAGCGTAGAGCTCCTCCAATTGTTAATGCGTAACTATGACCTTTGCGATGATGTAAATACTGAAACTTACAGAGGGAAAACAAGAATGAAGAATCAAGAAGTGCAAACAGACCCACGACCAAAATTAGATTGCATGGGAAAATTCTTGCAAATATTGCAACACACAAACACACAACACAACCCAATATCCAAGACAAATTGCTTAAAACCAGAAAAACGCGTCCACTCAATTCCCACCCCTCTCCCATTAAGACTTCCAGCAACTTTTGATCGATTATTTAGGCCTTTTTTTTAATGAAAACCTCTAGAGTCACTAAATTGTGAAAACAGCTAATATCCTATGTAATCCTTTTTTAATCTCTCCTTTTTTCTTTTTTCTTTTTTCAGGCCTCCGAAAAGCACAATGAATACTCAACTTTCAAATGGAATGTATTTCTTGTTCTCTTTTTTATTTCTGTTAGAATCAGCTAAGTTTTCTTATATCAACACTCCTTTTTAAAATTCTCCAGGTATCTTCTTCAAGCCTATTACAAATTTCCGAATCTTTTCGAAGGAATATCATTTCATATCATATTTAGATACCTCCCAGTTCTTTACTCTTAAATTTCAAATAATGGAAATCTATTATCAACTTTTCGACTATTGTATAAACTCACCATGCGCTAATAGTTGAAACTTGTATAACCGCAAAGCAGAAATCGATTCTAGAGAAGAAAGAATTAATTATTTTTTGAACTATATGTCTCTTATAACTCTTAAACAAGATAATAGTTCATTATTTCAAGAGATTCAAAAATCAGTTGTACAAAAGCTTCTACACAAGATAACATTTTTCTTGCTCAAAATCCACTTACGTAAACATTGCAAATTTCTCTACAATACTCACAAAAATAAAACCCTACAACGAATGTCATAATTCCCGAATTAATCCAGATCTATCCATTTATAAAATTTTATTACAACACCTGACACAGAGTCTCCCGACTTTCCGATTATCTTTTACTCTCACTTTTCAGAAATTCTTCCATTTTCGAAAAACCAATATTTCAATCACAAAGATCAATTGTTTTTTATGTTGACTGTCCCTATCCCTTCTTTTGAGGAATTCCGTTTACTGAAACCCCATCCCTTTCCTATATTTTCTAATTTTAATACAAATCAAATTGTGGCAATCTACATAAAATCACAAGCGAATTATTTAGCATTATCAGAATCAAATCAAACATATTTTTTAGCAGATGATAATTTTCTCCAGCCTTGTTATCAGACAAAAAACGGAATTTATTGCTATGCTACAAATCCATTTCTAAATGTTTCTACAAATTCTATTTGCGAAACCTCAGTGTACCCCATTAAAAATTCATTACGGATGGATCTATTCAACATTTATTTCCAAAACAGATTCAATTAACTTTTCCAGAACAATTAGAAACATCTATTGGTATCCGAAATACCGGAATACTAGAACTGAAAAGTGACTGTAAAATTGATCCAATCAATCTATCCTATTTTAGAAATAACGATCTCAAAATATTAGATTTTTCTATCCCTTTTTCCCAACCAAACCTGTCGCCAGACAATTACTAGAATCCCTATCGTTTTATTTTGAAAACAAATAATTAAATACATAATAATTAAATAAATTAATTAAATACAATCAAAATTGATCACATGCTCAAGCTATAAAAATACACAAAAATAAACAGGAGATTCCACGTTGGATCTTTCCAAAAATAAAAAATACATGATTTCCTCATTTCTTTTGAAAATGACGTTGCTTTAAAAAAAGTTTTTTTTAACTATAATAATAAATTTTCTACTTTAAAAAGTCTAATATTATAAACAAATTTTCTTTTCCTTATATATAATCCTATATTATTAATATTTATTTTTATAATAGACAAAATGAATGAAAAATTAATTTAAAAAAAGTTTAATTATATTATTAAAAATAACAAATAATAAAAGTAGATAAATAAAATTATTTTGGAACTAATAAAGACATATATAAAATCAAATAAATATAATAAATTAGTAAAGCTTTACAAAAAACAAATCATAAAATTAAACTAGTAAACTATAAATAATAACAATAATAATAATAAAAATAGAATATATCTAAGAGAAAGGAACATTACACTAAGTAAAACTAAACAAATAAGCAATAATAATTTATTATACATAATCAAATAAGAAATAAACAATAAATGTATTTTAACAAAAACAAAATTACAGTAAATAAAATATTTTGTTTTATTTTAATAATCTTCATCACTTTCACTAGTTTCCGGATGGTACATCCTCCTGGTCTCCCTCTCCACCTCTACGACAATATCTGGTTGCGCCGTGTAGGGAGGAAACGGGATTGATAGTTCACAGTCAAAATCCAGCCCAATCTCGACATAGGGATCAGTCCTTAAAACATTTAGAGGCCACATGGACTTCTCAGGATTTATTCTTCTTTCTCCCTCACTAGGCATATACTGAAACAAAAAAGAAATATATAAATTAATAAATAATTACAAGAAAACAAAAGTAAACATTAAAATATGAGAAATAAACTCACCCCCTCGTCGGGATTTTCCCCCGCTCTTCTTTTAATAGGTTACGGTGACTCACACCCCAGTCATCATTTTTTTCACAGGCCTCGGTCCTATGGCCCTCCGGGGCATAAGTTCTCTTTCCTTTTAAAGGATCATTCTTAATTTTACTTTCCTCAAGAAATTTTAGAATCGCGTCAAAATTGTTGTTTTTTTCGTCCACCACGCCAGCAAGCGTTTTGTTCACACAATCCATAAAACTCTGTATATTGTTCTCCAAATCACTATCGGAGTTTAATTTTTATTATTTTAATATAAAAAAAACAGAGGAATATCACTTAAATTTTTACTCCTTTTATAAAATAGTAATGAAGAAGCAATATAAAAATAATAAATAAAAAACACACATATCTTCATTTTCCAATCTTAATTTTTCTCGCGACGGTTCACCTGTATCACGGGATGTCGACGGTTGTTCATTGTTCATGTTGAGAAAAAGGAACTGTAGTGAAACTCGCAGTTGAAATCCACCCCTTTTAAAGAAATCTTTCCCACTTAGTCTAAAGAAAAAATAGATGACCTACATACGGTACTTTTCAGTCCTCAATTCCATCTAGACCAAAAAACTGAAACAAGCAAATTTTTGTTTTGAATTATTTTATAATAGAAAATTAAAATCATTAATTAAATCAAAATTTTATTTCTTTTATTAACCTCCAAAAATTCGTAGTTCACTAAATTGTACCTTTTTTCTTTTATGATAAAAGGAGTATCCAGACGTTTCGCGGCACGAAAAACCGAAAACCTGGAATTTAGGCCCAATGTTCTGCAGGTCACCCGAACAATTTGTCCTTCAAAATCCACTTCCCTTTCAGTTTCTTTTAATTCAGTAAAAGAATCTAGACTCGTCCAGACAAATCTCGGATCACCAATCTGCAAATAATAATTATTAAATTCTTAGAAATCTTTAAGAAATATATAACATTCAAATATTTTCTTACCTTCACAATTTTGTCATCTTTAATTGCCCAGAGACGCCTCCCAGAAATGAAAGGTGTCGCGATATCTCCACTTTTATCAAAGCTGGACCAAAGAGAATCCATCCTGTTTTTCAAATATATTCTTTGGGAAGATTCACCTTGCCAATCATAGGGCAACTTAACACAGAATTTTGATCTATTTTTTAAAACTAAATTCATGTTAAGCGTTTTTTTGACTTTTTGAGTACCATTATCCAACCAACAAATTCTCTGTGGATCCAGCTAAAAGAAAAAAAAAAAGGAAAGAAGAAATACAAATTAATAAATGCAATATAAGAGATACATAAATTTAAAATAAATTTTTTTTAACTTACCTTTTTTAGAAGACCCTTTTTGTCTATATAACATTAACGACCACAAATTAAAAAAACCCCATCTACTTCATGCCTATAACATTGAGGTTTCAGTATATCACTTAAATGCCGTAGTTGATTAGAGCAAAAATCACTTCAGTATCCTGGACAATTAATAAGTATACCCTTACAGTAAAAATTTATTCCTTCACCACCCAACCTTTTTAGCCAAGGCCTGTCCCATTTTTCTCCAACTGCTAAATCTATCAAATCTTGATCAATATTATTTTCAGAATTTACTCCCAAAACTAGAAATTGTTCCAATTCTTGATAAAGAACACTGTTTTTAAAATCCAAATTGCCCTTTTACAGAAAGATAACGCTATAACTAAAAATTTGGAAATCATAGTCTCTTTATATATTATTCCACCTCCTTAGTAAAGCAACGAGTTTTTTTTTTTAAATCAACGGCTTTTTAGAAATAATTTAACCGACTACTCTAGTTACCTCAAAGTTCGGTTATTTTCTTTTATCACTCCTTTTCACCAATTTACAAATATTCCGAAAGTCTTATTAAAATATTCAAAGTTCGATCACTTATTGAAAGCAACTTTACTGCCTTTTTATTACTTTTTGCTATTAAAGAGATGCCCTAAATAAATAAGTGTAAATTCTTTAAAAAGGGGGGTCAACGCATCACCTGATCTTAAACTCTACCTTTTCCATGCATGCTTTAACCTCCCAGTACTTATCTCATAACGTTTCATCCATTCAATTAGTATACTTCCTAGTTCCAAAAACCTCTTTTCTATTCAGCTCAAAGTTATTTTTAATTCAGTTCAAAATCATTTCTGTTCATTTTTGGAATCTTTATTATTTCTTCTCTTTTAGTAATGATTCCAACTGCAAATGCGCCAATATGTAAAACTTTGGGACCTATAGACGGCGTGAGACCGGAAGATTTCCCAATAACATATAGCTATTTAGTTTATTGCTCATGTCTTACGATACATTCGTCTACGTTATTCATTTATTTTGATAAAATTACGATGAAAAGACTTTGTCCATTTTGCTACGAAAAAATATCAGTTACAGAAAAACAAAATTATGAAAATAGATTCGATTGGCACTCTATTGCACAAGTATCAAACGTTTATTTAAAATGTTATATATATATATATATAT
>JBAGKK010487995.1:5901-16127 GCA_037177015.1 Euceroptres primus
TCTGGAAATCTCCTGAAATATCTGAAGTCATTTGAATTCACATGAAGTCACGTAAATTCATATGAAGTTACGTGAATGCGTGTGAAGTCACTTGAATTCATTTGAAATCGCTTGAATTCTCTGGAAATCTCCTGAAATATTTGAAGTCATTTGAATTCACATGAAGTGACGTAAATTCACCTGAAGTCACGTGAAATCACTTGAAATCGTCTGAATTCATTTAAAGTCACTTGAATTTTCCTGAAGTCATTTGAAGTCTCTTGAAATATCTGAAGTCATTTGAATTCACAGGAAGTCACGTAAATTCACATGAAGTCATGTCAATTCACATGAAGTCACTTGAAGTCACATGAATTCTCCTGAAGCCACTTGAAATCTCTTGAAGTCAGTAAAATTTTCTGAAGTCATTGAAATATCCTGAAGTATCTTGAAATCAGAAATAGGTGCTGTACACCCGACCGGTCGAGTTGTCAACCTCGGATGTGATTTGAACTCATTTCAAATCACATAAAGTGTCATGAAGTCTCTTGAAATCTCAACAAGTCATTGAAGTCACTTCAAGTCTCATTTTCACGTCACCTGTAGTTACTTTGAAGACTAATTAAATCACTTAAAGTCTCATAAAGTTTCTCGTAGTCTCCTAAAGTTACTCGAAGCGAGACTCGAAGTCTCATTAAATCAACTGATGTAATTTTAATTTATTTAAAATCTTATGAATTCATTGAAGACCCTTGAAGTCTCGTAAAGTTACTTGCAGCCATTTGTAATCACTTGCACTTTCGAGAAGTCATTCTTAAGGCTTGTACAGTTTAGTGAGTCCAATGAAGTCACTTAGAGTCTCATTAATTTCTTCATAAAGTCATTAAAAAGACTTGAAGTTCCATAAAATTAGATGAAGTCATTTATATTCCCTTGATGTTCTGGACACTTCTTTTAAGTTTCGTAAAGTCACTTTAAGTTACTTAATGTCAAGTAAATTCACTTGAAGTCATTAGAATTGAAATAAATTAGATTATAGGGTTGGAATATAAAAAAAATTGCCATTTTTCTTTTTTTTCTTGCTGTTTTAACTTGACAGTTTTTGTCATTTTTTCTTTCTCTTCTTTTTCTTTTTTTTTTTTTGACATAAGAGATGTTTACATTGTTTTACAAGTACTTATGACGAATTTTATTCGATCAATATATTCTCGACTGGCAATGCATGACTTGATGCCAGGATCGTTAGCGTTGCTGACGCAATAAGAATAACAAAGAACTTTTCCAGTTTGTGGCACTCAAGTTAAAAGGAAAAAGAGTGAAAGAGGTCGGTGATAGTAGAGAGTACAGTAGAGTATAAGCTATATCTATAAGATAAAGGATTTTTACAAATAAAGGAGCTGCAAGCTCGTTTTCGACTCACGAAGTCATAGCAAAACTTTTCGAGTCCTCTATTGGCTTATGGACCACGTTCTCACTTCTCAAGTCGAATAAAGGGCAGTGGAAATTAACGACAACTATTGTGATCTTGAAAACTTTTTCTACTTTAACATTATTTTTATAAATTTTTTTAAAAATTAATATTTATTGGTCTCAAAAAACGATTGTTCACTAGTGTAGCTTTTCACAGAAAAAACAAAGGATAAAGTTTACCCCGAATCCGAGGTATAAATTGGTTAAAATTACCTTCAACAAAAATTAACGTTACACAAGATTTTTACCCACACATATTAGGATAATTTTTTTTGTTTCAACAGCAGCACAAGTATTTTGAAAGACATGAAATTGTTTGTACAAAAAGTCTCCAAAAAAATTCCCTACAACGTCCTTACACTGAAAAAAAAGCTAGTAAAATTAACTAGTTGAATGGTTGGCTAGAGGCTAGAGGGATTACTAGCTTTTCTGGTTAAATTAATTTAAAATCTAGTTGATTCAACTAACTTCTAGTTAATTTAACTAAAATCTATAGTTGATTTTACTAGTTTTTTAGTTAGTGTTACTAGGTTTTAAGTTAACTTTACTAGTTTTTTAGTTAATTTTACTAAAATTAGCTAGTAATCACACTTGTTTTCTCGGTGTAGTCTTTTTCTATGTTTTGTATCACTTTAAAATTCCATATTTAATAAAAAGGAAACGACAAATCAAAATCCAGAAAACTATTTTTCTGAAGTCTTTCTCCACGTTTTTAATCATTCTCACAAATTCCCTGCCTTCCCATATCCGCCATCACACCTCGATCGTCAGAATCTAAAAAAAACTTGGATTTTTAGGCCGGAGTCTGATCTTCCATAGGTGCTGGGTGCCGAGGACCTAGTTATGGTTTCTGCCGGGGGAGGAGGAAGGGGAGATGGAGAACTTTAGAGAAATTGGGAGGATGGAGAATTGGAGATAGAAACTGAGAAAACGAGAGAAACACAGCAAGATAGAGAGGGAAGATTAAAAAGGGAAAGAGAGAGCATGTGAGACAGAGATAAAGTGCGCAAGTGCCGCACACATGGTGAACAGTTGTTCGAGAGGTCAGGTTTTTGTCCACAGGCTTTCGGTTTTACGAATCCGGCTACATTTTGGTCCTACCTAGCAGACCTAGTTAGCCGCTAGCGGCTAGCCCTATCTTTTGACAAATCGATTTGTAGCTGGTTTCGTTTTTCATATTTCACACTTTCCCATGACTAACATGGCCCCACTATTTAACTCAAAATCTGAATTTAAAATTAGAAAATCAAGGTTGACGAATCAATCAGTAACATTTTGACACTTACCGCTGTGAAAACGGTTTGTTTTATTCAACAAACAATGTCTAAAATAGTTTACTTGATTTGAACAAACTTTATTTTTAAACAAAATTTATATTTAAAACAAGTAGATCTTTTGTTTAAATTAAACAAACTATTTGTTGGAATTGAACATATTTTCTTTGATTCAAACAAATATTTTTTTTCATTCAGTGAACCAGAGCTAGGCACAAAATACTTCAAAAATGCAAGTAATTTCGCTATAAAATAGTTGAAATACATTGCAGGGAAAATACAATTTAGGCAATTTATTTCAAGTAAAATACAAACTATATTTAAGTATTTTTGTATTTTATTTGAAATACTTTTGAGAATTGTGTAATGTGTATTTTATCTGAAATATAGGGGAAAGTTGCCTAAGGCGGGCCACCCTTAATATTTTTGTATGGAAAAAAGCCTTTATTTTTGTATTTTTGTATATTCATCACTTATGTATGAAGATACGTGCTCAGCAGAATTCTAGTTATTTTGAAAGTTTTTTTTTTCTGCATTGGAAGTAAATTACCGAAAACAGAAAGGAAAAATTATTTTTGTACATTAGAGAACGAACTTTTATTTCTTTTTAGAAATTGTGATTTAATAACTTATTCTAATGATTTGAAGGAGTAAGTTTTTTTTGGTAGATAATTTTGTAAACTTTGCAATTGTTACTTACGTTTTATTAATTTTTATGTTGTTTAATCAAAATATTTAAAAAATTGTGAACATGCGAATTCCTAAGACGAGCCCCGGTTAGGCTAGAAAACTGCAAATAAAAGCGTAATCTGCTTTATCTATGAATTATCAACGGTACAGTCGAACCTCTAGCATTTCAAGATTTCGGGGGGAGTATTGAAATGATACAGTTCCCTCGGAGCAGGAATTGAAGTTGCGCAGTAGGCATTTGCGAATACACGTATGTATATTATATGTGTGCGTGGAAACTATCTGCGCAAACGCCTTCTCGAGAGTAGTGGCAAACGATCAAGAGCGGTTGCGGGGAAATTGAAATAGTATAGGTCCGACGGTAAACCGAAAATACATCAAATGTTTAAATTTTCCGCCATAATTAGTACCTTTCCTAATCTTTTTATTGCTTTCTGATCATGTACAACAAATTTTTTAAAAATATGTTGTTTATTCTCTTTATATCAGTAAATTATTGATCTACGATGATCTAGATTTATCATTTTACAACTTTTTATAAATATTAAGTTCGTTATCTTTGTTAATACTTGTTTTTTGTTAGACCTTATTTAACGTTTATTTTACGTTTTACAATGAATTTTGTATGAGTTATATGTCATAAATGTACAGAATATGTTTAAGCAGTGCGCTACGAACAAAATTTATCAATATAAAGTGTTTAATTACATAGTTTTGATTTTTAAAAGGGGTCCGCCACAATGAACTCTTCAGAATTTACTAAGAATTCATTGGAATTCACAGGAAAGTCTTTGAAAATCACCAGGAACTAACCATGAATTATTTGGAATCTTTCAGAATTCACCAGAAATTCGCCTTGAATTTGTTGGAATTCTTTAGAATTCACATTGAATTCCAAAGAATTTCTAATGAATTACAAAGAATTTATAGTGAACTCCGAAGAATTCCAAAGAACTTATAATAAATTCCAAAGAATGCCAATGAATGTATGGCGAATTCCGAAGAGTTCATTGTTGATTTCAAAGAATTCATAGTAAATTCAAAAGAATTTTAAAGAATCCCTAGTGAATTTCAAAGAATTCCAATAAAATCATGGTGAATTCCGCAGAGTTCATTGTAAATTCAAAATAATTCAAGCTGAATTCCGAAGAATCCTGAAGAATTCATAATTAAATTCCAATGAATTCATGACGGACTCCAAAGAATTCATAGCTCTATTAGACTGCACTGCATAGACTTACGGCTTCACGGTGAATTCCAAAAATTCAGGGTGAATTCCGGGTGAATTACGAAGAATTCATGATGAATTTCAAATAATTCCTGGTGAATTTCAAAGAAATAATTATGAATTTTGAAGAGTTCCAAAGAATGCTAATGAATTATTGGTGAAATCGGAAGAGTTCATTGTAAATTCCGAAGAATTCTAAAGAATAGCTAGTGAATTTCAAAGAATTCCAATGAATTCATAGTGAATTTCTCAGAGTTCATTGTGAATTCAAAAGAATTCAAGCTGAATTCCGAAGTATCCTGAAGAATTCATAATTAAATTCCGATAAATTCATGATGGACTCCAAAGAATGTATAGCTCTGTTAAGCTGCACTGCATAGACTTACAGTTTCACGGTGAATTCCAAAAATTCAGGGTAAATTCCTGGTGAATTATGAAGAATTCATGATGAATTTCAAATATTTCCTGGTGAATTTCAAGGAAATACTTATGAATTTCGAAGAATTCCAAAGAATGCTAATGAATTATTGGTGAAATCGGAAGAGTTCATTGTAAATTCCGAAGAATTCTAAAGAATAGCTAGTGAATTTCAAAGAATTCCAATGAATTCATAGTGAATTTCTCAGAGTTCATTGTGAATTCAAAAGAATTCAAGCTGAATTCCGAAGTATCCTGAAGAATTCATAATTAAATTCCGATAAATTCATGATGGACTCCAAAGAATGTATAGCTCTGTTAAGCTGCACTGCATAGACTTACAGTTTCACGGTGAATTCCAAAAATTCAGGGTAAATTCCTGGTGAATTATGAAGAATTCATGATGAATTTCAAATATTTCCTGGTGAATTTCAAGGAAATACTTATGAATTTCGAAGAATTCCAAAGAATGCTAATGAATTATTGGTAAAATCGGAAGAGTTCATTGTAAATTCCGAAGTATTCCTGGTGAATTCCGAAGAATTCTAAAGAATAGCTAGTGAATTTCAAAGAATTCCAATGAATTCATAGTGAATTCCTCAGAGTTCATTGTGAATTCAAAAGAATTCAAGCTGAATGCCGAAGTATCCTGCAGGATTCATAATTAAATTCCAGTGAATTCATGATGGTCTCCAAAGAATTTATAGCTCTGTTAAGCTGCACTGCATAGACTTACGGCTTCACGGTGAATTCCAAAAATTCAGGATAAATTCCTGGTGAATTATGAAGAATTCATTATGAATTTCAAATAATTCCTTGTGGATTTCAAGGAAATACTTATGAATTTCGAAGAATTACAAAGAATACTAATGTATTAATGGTGAAATCGGAAGAGTTCATTGTAAATTCCGAAGAATTCCTGGTGAATTTCGAAGAATGATAAAGAATAGCTAGTGAGTTTCAATGAATTCATGGTAAATTCCTCAGAGTTTATTGTGAATTCAAAAGAATTCAAGCTGAATTCCGAAGAATCCTAAAGAATCCATAATTAAATTCCAATGAATTTATGATAGACTCCAAAGAATTCATAGCTCCGTTGAGCTGCACTGCATAGACTTACGGCTTCACGGTGAATTACAAAAATTCAGGGTGAATTCCTGGTGAATTATGAAGAATTTATGATGAATTTCAAATAATTCTTGGTGAATTTTAAGGAAATAATTATGAATTTTAAAGAATTCCAAAGAATGCTAATGAATTAATGGTGAAATCGAAAGAGTTCATTGTAAATTCCAAAGAATTCCTGGTGAATTTCGAAGAATGATAAAGAATAGCTAGTGAATTTAAATGAATTTATGGTAAATTCCGTAGAGTTCATTGTGAATTCAAAAGAATTCAAGCTGAATTCCGAGGAATCCTGAAGAATTCATAATTAAATTCCAATGAATTCATGATGGACTCCAAGGAATTTATAGCTCTGTTAAGCTGCACTGCATAGACTTACGGCTTCACGGTGAATTCCAAAAATTCAGGGTAAATTCCTGGTGAATTATGAAGAATTCATTATGAATTTCAAATAATTCCTGGTGAATTTCAAGGAAATAATTATGAATTTCGAAGAATTCCAAAGAATGCTAATGAAAAATGGTGAAATCCGAAAAGTTCAGTTTAAATTCCGAACAATTCCTGGTGAATTCCGAAGAATTTCTGGTGAATTCCGAAGAATTCTAAAGAATCCCTAGTGAATTTCAAAGAACTCCTAGAGAATTTCAAAGAATTCCTAGTGAATTTCAAAGAATTCCAATGAATTCATGGTGAATTCCGTAGAGTTCATTGTGAATTCATGATGAGCTCCAAAGAATTCAAAGCTCTGTGAAGCTGCACTGCATAGACTTACGGCTTTTTAGAAAGTGGACATAGGTTTAATATAAATTTTATGCAATTAATTTAGGATGTATTTCATCTAAAATACAAGTATGTAAGTATTTCAGATAAAATACACAATTCTCAAAGGTATTTCAAATAAAATACAAAAATACATAAATGTAGTTTGTATTTTATTTAATCCTAGGGACCTAGGCTGTCATACCGGGTCAGTATGACCCGGAAATTGTTTTTCTCCTGAAACTGTCTCATCCTACATTTTTAGCTGAGAGAATTAAAGAAATAATAAATTAACCCTAGATTGCAGCACCTCATTGAAATTACAGACTTGAAGGGAGGGTGGGGGTCAGCCCGACCCCACGATATTATTTTTCACGTAACTTTTCAACGACACTATATTCCTATCTGAAAATATCCAGGGTCATTTTTCAAGACATTCAGAGCATAGTTTTATAATTTTCATGTCAGATTTTTCATTTTGATATGGTGAACAAAATTATCAAACTTTCTTTTAGCACTACTTTTTTTTTTACTTTTTTCACTATACTACTAGCAGGTGACACCACAAGTTCGATTTTATTCAGAATAATGACTTCAAATTAAGATCGAAATTTCGCTGGGGTCTTTTCGACCTTAAGCTGCAATCTAGGGTTAAAATGGTTTTTGTGAAACATTTTTTTTTTAAACGACTTTGTCAAGAGGTTTTTTAAACAAAATTTCTCTTTAATCGTTAATTTATCATAATGATAATACAGTCTGCAATGTTTAAACGTCATCTCAGGATTTTTTTCTGATTCAATAAAACTGTTAGTTTTTAAACTGCAGCTCATCGAAAATTTCGTTGGGTCACGGTGACCAAGTGAATGGTTGAATGGTTTTTTCTCGTTCGAAAAAAAGGTGTGTAAACTAGGTCCTAGGGATAAAATACATTGGCTAAATTTTATTTTCCCTGCAATGTATTTCAACTACAAAATACATACATTGCATGGATTTTGTATTTCAAATACTTGAAATACATTTTTCTTGAAAAATACTGCCCAGCTCTCCGCAGTGAACTAGAGATTATGAATTTGTACAATATGTAATTTTGAATGTTCTCAGAGAAAACTTATTTTCAAGGTAAAAAAATCGTTTTGAACCTCTTTTTCTTGATTCAATATGAATATTTGTTTATATGTATTAAAAAACATTTGTTTGAACGAAAGAAAGTTTATTGTGAACCAAATAAAATCACACAATTATTTTTGATTCAAATAATTTCTTTGATTGGGAATTTATATTTCTCAATGAACCATCTTATGCAAAGAAAACTTATAATCTTTGCAAAAAAAGCTCAAAAAAGAACGGCAAATTTCTTAACTTTAACTTTCTGATTCTTTAGAGACAAAGGTACATCAACGAAAAAATAATATTTGTTTGAATCGAAAAACTTTTTTGTTTTGTTTTTTTACCCCAAAGCAATGCAATTATATTTGATTCAAAAAAATTTTGTTTGAATGTAAAAAGCGTTTTCTAAGTGTGCATTTAATTAGTAATTATTTATTATTTAATCGAGCATCTACTGGAGCGATTTGTCAACATTGAAAAATGGTCAATCTATTGAAATGACTTTTTTTGTACGATTTAATTTTAATTTTTTAAGAAAAGAAAAGAATGCTTAATCTCTGGAGGTTTAAGAAGACAGCGGGAGGTCCAAGGCCTCCTCACCTTGCCACATATGCGATAAACATTCTCTCGAGTGGATGCTCGATTGCTCGATGCTCGAGCTTTTGCCGCTTGCATTGGTGAAATGTGAGAAGCAAGGGGAGCAGATGAGTGAAAGAAAGATATACAGTGAGGAACGTTTGGGGTGATAAACCAACATCAAGTCAAACCTTGCGTTGGAAGGTAATTTAATATGAAAGAAAAAGAAAAGAAAAGAGGAAAAAATCGTTTTTTATAGGCTTTAATTCCTCCGAAGTAATTTTTAATTAAAAGATTTGAAAGAAAAATATTAAAAATTTTGATTTTGATTTAGTTTGATTTTAAAGATTTGTTAAGTAACTTATATAATATAATATTAATTTTTTTATGTTTTTGTATCATGTAACAAATATTTGTATTGGTTAGTTTAAATCTTAAATCATAGCTAAAGATTTTTTAAATAACTTATATAATATTAATTTTTAAAAATGTTTTTATATCATGTAACAAATATTTGTATTGGTCAGCCTAAATCTTAAATCATAGCTAAAGATTTTTTAAATAACTTATATAATATTAATTTTTAAAAATGTTTTTGTATCATGTAACAAATATTTGTATTGGTCAGCTTAAATCTTAAATCATAGCTATTAGTTGGCAAAACCGAAATCTCTGTGTAAGCAGAAGCTTAAACTTCTCGTGTTAGTTGAAGTCCGGTCAGATAATCTTATTTTCACAGGCAGTCTTATCTCCAAATTCACCTACAAATAATGCTTTGTCCCTTTTCGGTAGTAGAGTACAAATAATGAAAAATTAAGACTGTACATGGAGATACCGAAAGTTAAAGACCGATTTAGATATTGGAAGGGACAATAAGCCTCTTTTTTGTGAGCTTATCTCCATAATAAAATATAAATAACGAGCTAAAGGAATTTTTATTTCTACTAAACTAAAGAAAAAAATTCTTTGCTTTTAAATTTTGAAATATTAAAAATTAAAAATATTAAATAACCCAGGAGTACAAAAAAATATTATAACATGCTTTCCATTTTTTTTTTCTGTTAAACTTCAAAGTCAAAATACACTCAGAAAAAACTTATTTTCAAATTTAAAAAAACGTTTTAACCTCTTTTTTTTGATTCGATATGAAAATTTGTTTACATTAAAAAAACATTTGTTTTACCAGAAAAGAGTTTGTTTGATTCAAACAAAATTTTTTTGATTCAAATAATATTGGTTGAATTAAACAAAAGGTTTTTTGACCCCATAGCAATGGAATTATATTTTTGATTTAAAAAAACTTTATCTGAATGTAAAATACTCTTTTTTTAGTGTATTTAATTCTGAAAGTTACCGGAATCTTCTCAGTTCTAAGATTTTATGACGGGTTTTCCCTTGATCCTGAAAAAAAATTTTCGAACCTTGTCAAAATTTATGACCCTTTCTCTAGGTACAGTTATTGAAAAAAACTACAGGGGCAAAATAGCAGTAACTTTTTGTATTATTTTTTTTCGGGGCGTTTCATGCCTGTGAATGATAAATTCGTGCATTTGGGATTTGGGTTCACTTAAAAAGGCTAACGATAATTGGGCATCGAAGGT